>JAQFZJ010000068.1:0-79064 GCA_034695645.1 Folsomia fimetaria
CTTTCTGGTCAGACTTTTACGTTCAAACAGAAAGGGAACATTTTCTGACACGATTCTGCAGGAGTTTTTTGGTCGGGATTCTCCCCTTTTTGTTGTGCTTTAATAAAACGAGAAATTTAAAACATTTATATACCCTGAAGAAACGAAACAATGCTTTAGTCTAACGTCTGCAAGAATTATTATTAACGATGAAGGCGGTTGTTTTGGCACAAGGAACAAGTTTGGTTTGGTTTGGTCTGGTGGATGGGATGGATGGAGTATCACGATTAAAGTAAGTTAGAGATGAATATTGGGAATTAATAAGCTGCTTAAGTATGCGTGCAGGGTCATTCAAGGGCAGTTTGTTTGTTTACACTGGACCACAATGAAATGAGATGGTGTACTATTATACAAGTCAACAAGAGTGAGTGAGTATCTGGTTCGAGGTTAAAAAGAAATAAATTTTACTGCGCCCGACGACCAGGATAAAGGCAAAGAGTAAAAAAGTTGTAGTTCATTTGGATTTGAATAATACATAAGTATAGGTAAACGTACACAAAGGGTCAGTCAGTGTAGCGGCGCCCTTTGAGCCTCATTTACCTAATGTTCTTCTTGATCATCTCCCTCCCTTCCTCCCTGCCCTTCATTTCTCAAATGGTGAATAATATCTGTAAATGTAGTGCAGAGTATCTAACTAGTAAATTAACACTCTTTCAGCTCATTGGTTAGGTCTTCTGGATTTTCAGGTGGTTACATCAATTGGGAGTGTTATTTCATTAATTAGGAGTTTTCATTACGGATTGATTTCGCTTAATTTACCGAGTCCGGGTAGATTAATGGGAATAAAATGAAGATTATTACTATTTTACACTGTGACAAAGCTCTTCTCTCTCATTTAACTTGTGCAGGGAAATTGACATTACTTTAGATTCTAAAACATGATAACGATTTAACTAATCGTTTAACTCACTCCAGTTTTAAAATCGATCGAGATAATAAATAGGGTAATGTATTTATACACGAAACTTGCACTCAATTCCATCAGTCGAATTAATTCAGCAACTGGTTCCAATGCAGTGCTCCTGGTTTCTGTTAGTCTTTGTTAACCAGCAACAATTGAAAGTGTCCCTTGACAATATTAAATTGTGTAAGAAAGAACTGTGCCGTATATTTGCGAGGGCATTCATAATGAAGTCCCCGTTTGGATCACCTGGCACATCATGTGCATCAATTCATTTCCAATCTCCAAGTTAAGTTCCATGTTCCAAGTCACTTTCTGAATTCAACGCAATAACTCTTTCTCTTCCCAGGACAACTTGTTTTGGGTTTCATTTCCGTTCTCTCTCCACTTTTCTTGTGACATATACACACTCCACGAGTTCCACAAGCGACAATTGACAATATCAGAGCAACTGCCAAGCACCAAATGTTTCCTATGGGAAAACTTGGGAAATGTAAAAGCGAAATCCAACCAAAGCTATTAGTACGGATAGACTATTTTAAATTTCGTCTGCCCAGTACCGGAATTTTCAATTGAATATAAGTATGTATATCTATTTAATAACGTACGTACGAAAATTTGTTTCGTTTTGACTGCAACAAGAAAAATGTGCAATTGTAATTAGAGAACAAGCGTGATAGCTACAGATACCTTCGTGTATAACTGCACAAGGATAATGTTCTTCTCCGGTTGTTATTAGACGACACATGCATAAAACACAACCCCTCTCTTCTTGTCGAGGGTGGATGGAAATCGAAATGTATATGTACTGCACCAGAAGAGGAGAGGACTATAAAAACTGTCACTCCCGGCACCCAAGAAAACGATGAGCATAAATATGTCCTCGTCGTGGCTATTTCACTTGACAAAGTGACACTCTCGTACTAAATATGGTTATGGTTATGGGTGTGCTTATTGACGTCTCCTTTTAGTCTTCGTACAGCAAATGATCCTCATGGCTATTGTAATAAAGGGTTTATTGTACCCTATGCATTCATATTTTTTTAAGATTGTTTTCAATTTCATAATTGTTGAAGCATAATTAATAGAAAGATCGACAAGCTCACCGACAGACAAATATTACATATTGCAGAAGATTTCACGCAATATGTTTGCATGCATGTTATTATTATTATGAATTCATGTATATGATAAGTCAAAGTTTAAACACAACCATGCAAAGGTAGTAGGCGCCCTGCTGACTCTTAATTACATCGCCTTGTACATTTGTTGAATGAATAGAGTTTGTTGGGTTTTTGGTCTCTATCTCAAATCTAGAGTGAAAGGTTCCCAATCCGATTCCAGCTGTTTAATAATCAACTGATTACAACGTTAGTTAGTATTCATGTTCAAATAAATGTGAACTTGCAGCTTTGCACTGCTACTATACCTACTCAATCAAATATATAGTCAAGACCGGTGGTGTGGATTTCATTCACTATTGTTTATGCAAAGAAAATCACTTCATCAAATGAAGGTGTGGGTTTTACGTATACCAGAGTTGCTAATAAAAGTTGGGGGTGACTCAGATAGGGCATGATCCGAATACATCTCATGCAATTTATAAAAAGTGCGGGTGCAATGTGGTCATGAAAGTTATGAACGTTCCGAAAAGTCGCACGTTTCATTTACCTTCCTTAACTTCTTAGTCGGAACCTAAGGCGTCCCAGGAGTCCTTCCGACTTGGGTAATCACTTATATGAGCGAAGGCCACTGTTGCGCGCTGTGTTTTCCCTTTTAATCCTGAAGTTGCTACCGAGTTCGGAATGAAGAATTAAGACTGATGCTTCCGGTGTCAATGTTAATGGTCTCGGCGGTTTGATCACTTAATCAGCAGCTCTCAACAAAATTGCCTTGCACTCTTTTGCGTTCTTTTTTCCCCAGTCCATTCGGGATATATTGATTTCTTACCACTATTATGTGGTAGTGGAAGTTGTAATGTGTATTTTTGCATGTATTGTACACAGTTAATTTGTTTCTTTTCATAGTCGTCATTTGTGCATTCGCTTCATCCAACAATTACAGATACAGTTTTTAAGTATCAACGAAAGTTGCATTCACCCTTTTTCTGAATTAAGTATGTATCCCACATTGTTAAATAGGATGGATGAAGTGGTTGAATGATTCGTGTTTTGCTCATTCCATTCCCTTTGCTGACAGCCTACCCACCACATTTACTTACTATAGATCAGTCAGGGTGGTGTAAAAAATGAACTGCAGACAGAAGGTGGATGGTCAGGTAAAAATCCTCGCTCCAGGGAACTTTATTAATTCCAGTTTCTGCCGTGGATTAACAAACTCTCCAGAGCTGGATGGAATGGAGGAGACGACGACTTACCTTCTTCTTTTACTTACATTTTTAAGGTTTTTTTAGTTATGTTTCTGACTGAGGAATCATTTATTAATCAGAAGAATGGATATTTCAATGAATTTCAGAATTTGAGAAGTGAATCTGAAATGTACAAATGTTATCTTTTGAAATATGGATGAGAAATAGATGGTTTCATATTTTCAGGGGATCCACATTAACTCATACTTTTGTTTGTGCCGTCCGTATATCATCTCATGTGAGATGGATTTGCCGTTATTTTATGATTTTGCCCAGTTGAGTAGAAGATATGACGACGGAGGGGTTGTTGTCGTGTTGGATTGCAGTTGAGACTCCCCTCGTCTATGTTTAATCAATTTGCTCGGAGAACAAGAACCATTTATCTGAATTAGCGGACAATGAAGTTGTGCTCCCTCCAACATAATCAAGTTATTTTCTATTTGCTAAATTTTTTCTAACCCTCCAGTGCAAAATTTGTCTCAATATTTCCTCCCCTTTCTCCTCACAAATGCATCTTAATACAAATAGATGAGAAAAAAACAATTTAAGATAGTAAATCATTCCTATCAGTAATTTTTATGGTTGAGGCGCAGATGTAAATATCTAACTTCCATTTTATAATAACAAAGTTCCAAGAAATTGTATCTAGAGAAGAAAAGGCTGAAATAAGCAGGTCATATATTATTCATGGGAATGTCTCTATGTTGCTTATAATCACTACCTAATCGCTCTTCCCGTCTACTTAACTAACTTTCCCCTAAAACTGGAGTTGACCATTATTTTTACTGCTCCCTGGGATGCCACTCTAACTTTGGAGAAAGCTCTGAATTCATTTTCACTAAGTGGTACTGCTGCGGACTGGCTCAGCAGGCTTCGATTGATCTCTCATGTTTTACTGAACAGTAGTAGCCAAATGAAAACTTTGACGTTGTGGCTGACTGATGCATATGGTGACGAATTTGGAATTTAGCACGTGCTTTTCGTAGACTAAAATTAAAATAAAATGGTTTCAAATTTTTGGGAAAGATTGATTATTGTAATGTAACTTTGACTCCAAGCCTGAGAAGCGTTTATTTTTATCGGATTTTTCACGTTAATTCAATGCCAAACAATGTAGCAAACTTTTAGAACCGTCTTTTCATAACTTACTGAATTATTTAGACTATTACAACTATTATATAGTAAATGCTATTTCAATAACATGAGAAAAGAAATTAACGTTAGGATGATTCAATAAGCTTTAGTAATTTAGTTATTATATAGATTTTGGCTTTTGACCATAATGAGTATTATCTGTGTACGCAAACCAGTTGGTGGGGCGATTGCTTTGTTTTATTTCTTAAAATTTGCACCACTTGCTCAAATTTATAATTAATAGCTTATTAAAAACGACATAATAATATTAATCTGTTAAGATCTTTTTCCGACTACTCGTGCCTTGGTTATACAAACAACTAGCTTGTTATACCTATATTCATCCTAACTTTATATTCTATGCCTACATGTTTTTTATTGCTACTCGTGTTTTTTGCGGTTAGAATTTTAATCATTATTTTTAATATTTAATATGAAAAGCGGATCATGGACTCTTTGAAAATGGTATTGAATTCAAAATGCATAACAAACATCTGAGAAAATGCGAATGTGCGAATTTGAAATTGTGAAACTTTACATTAAAGCCTTTATTATTATGTACTACGCCTTGCCCAAAAGTATTTGGAAATAACGGTAAAAAGAATTTGGTTTATCTTTGGACATCATTATTTTGCTATATATGTATGTACCCATTTCTACACAATGGAGAAAATGTAATTATTATTCTCTGTTAATAATGCCACAAGCAAGATACTTTCTTCATCCTTTCTGACTGTATCATATTCAAATCCTAAACATTTCTAGCCTAATTTAAATTATTATTATTATTATTAAATTAAATGATAAAATAACAGAGTGAGAGAGATACTGCAAGAAGAAATGGAAATATAACACATTAAAGTTTTTCAAGAGACCTCGTATTTGTCAGCAACTCCCGAGTAAGTCTCCATGCTTGTTTTGCCGCATTTTCCAGTGCACTTGGAGACTTTCCTTTAAAAAGATCCAGATTAGGAAGGAAATAGTGGGGACAACGACGACATTGGAGACAGGAAATAAGTTGGAGAAGAATCCCATTGATTCGATCCCCCAAACAAGTCTCATCCCACTCCACCTCTCGAGGGTGCTTTTCACACTCGTACAATAGCAGAGTCTTCATATGATACGAAGTCACTGGGTTTCCTATATAAAGAAGAAATTCAGATGGGGCACATTTAGACAAAGTTCACAAACTTTCACATTTTAACTAGAGAGACAAAATAAGTAAGAGTTAGAAATGCATAGCATACCTGGTAAATCTAAATGCCTATCTCGTAGTGTCTTTAAAAGACTGAGACATTTCTTGCGACATCCGCCTTGCAAGAGTCGATTCTCTGCCTCTGCAAAAGACAATACCCAAGCATCTCCCTCCATTGCTGATTGCTTTCCCTGAATAATAGGAATAAGAGTAATCCGTTAGCCAGGCCAGGAGTAGGAGATTATAGGAAAACACATCTTCTTCTTTGCAAATCACTATTACCTGCATTGACAAGCTCTCCTTGGACAGGAGATCAAAACCTTCAGTTTTCACTTCAGCGACCAGATTTGGGTGTGGCCAAGGAATGTGCGGCAATGGCCAGTGACTCGCGGATCGTGGCCATACACCCGAGCATTTAAATGCCGGGGTGATTTGCACTACAAATCTTTCCCTAATTCTCAACTTGACTTCGGTCGTATCTGCAATCATTTTGACCGAATCACGGTATGAACACTTGTCACATGCCTGAGCGACCAGGGTTTGAAAACGAGAACGAATTTTTCTAGCCGAGAGATAACCACTTGCTGTTATAAATTCCACCCACAATGACATGGAGCGCTTTCTCCCGTCACTTAACTTTAAAACTGCACATCCCGGCAAAGTGCCGTCATCCACAAAATTGAATACTCCCATTTGATTGAGGTAGAGAACGACTTCAAATTCTGTGGGGGAAATTACATCCATCCCTTCATACCTCCCATTACATTCCGTCAAGGAAGAAATAAATCGCGGCTCCTGAACTTCGACCTCTTTCAACACATCCTGCACCACCCGACATACTTCACGGATGGTTTTGGCAATCCCACCTTTCCGCGTTTGTACTCTCTCTCCATAATACTTGTTTAATTGGTACAGCATTTTGGACTGAGCGCCCATCATATCTTGAGGAACCAACATTTTCACAATATTTCACTTTCACTCTTTTTCCCTTCAGCAATTATTTCAATTTCTTGTAATTTCCGAATTATATTCTTCCGTGTATATTTACGCACCAACCATAATGAACAGTTTCCAAAAGGTGTTACATTTGCAGTCAAATTCCAATTAGTAGGTTTTATTACTCTGCCCCCGAAATAATTGATTCACACCGTTATAACAAGATTATTAGATTATCGGTATAGTATTGCATCCAATGAATACGTATTGCTTTCCCAAGAACAAAATACAAACCAAGTTAAAGTCGGTGGTAAGAGTGACCTGTTTATTATCGGTTTTTAAATCTGTTTGTAAATAAACTATTCAACCATGGGACAAAATGTGACGAATAATGAAATAATTTGACGGTGCAGCAGTGGCGATGGTTGTAGAGCGAGTGGGGTCTATGAGATCTCCGGTGGAGTTCATATTATTATTGCTTGGAGCTCACCGAGAAGAAGGAAGGGTTGGAATGGATCCCATTTGAGGGGAGATGGGCGTCTCTCCTTGCTTTGCGACGCCCTTTTTCTCTCCACAAGACGCCCCTCGCACGCGACACTCTCTTCTTCTTTCGATCTTTACCAACCACCAAAAGCTCTGGTTTCTCACACTTTTATACCAATTCGCCTCAAAAAATCGTGTCAAGTCTTATGCACAGGCAGCAGCAGCAGCAGCAGGCTTGCTCAATGTGTAAGTAGTTGTCCTTACCACCAGCTCCAAGAACGGATCAGTTCACACAGTATCGATTTTCAGAAGACCAAATTTTCAAACACTTTCTTTAAGTGAAAAGTAGCAAAGCGGTCACATTTCAGGCCTCAACTATCCCATTCAATGTTTATGGGTTGAAAATGGGAGGCCTCTTGTTATATCTGTATACCTGCTTTACACTGTAAAAATTCACAAGTTTCGTTTATGATTATAATTAATTAATTTTACAACCTTTTCTTAAAATATATGGCCAAGCCAGCAAGCGCTGCTTGGTTGAGCATGGTCATCAGTGCAGTATTTCAGTGGTTAAAACGTGTATAATTCTAAATTCTTTGAACATTACTCTAGTAAATAAAACCAGGCGAGGCGAAAACAATGTTTTTCTTGAGAGTTAGTTTAGGACAGTGATGTATGTATGGTAAACGTTGTTCATGTAAACGGGGATGCTGCATATACATAAAATGCAGCAAAATACAATGAAATGAAGAGCAGGAGGGGATTTTGGTGTTCGAGTTGCGTTCTTGTTCTGAACAAGTCTCGATTGCGATTCAAATAAGATTTTTATTTTTCTCTGGTTGGATGTACTCGTACTGTTCAAAAAGACTGAATATAGTGCTATCTGCCTTCCTGTTGTCTGCCCCCTTCTCCTAGGAACCTGTGACAAATGTGTGAACTCGAGTGGAAGTGACGGGTCTTGGAAACTTCTGAATGTACTGTTCTGACCCAGCATCTTGTTGCCATGGCGACACTCTTCCTTCCTTCCTTCCCTTCGTTTTCGGGAGGATAAGAACTTTCTCCGAAAAAATGTAGGGTTGAGACCAGACAGCAAAAAATTGCATGACTTTCTCTTTCGTATCGCTAGCTGCTCGATTTTTTTTGATGGAGTCAGGAAGATTAAGGGATTATAGGATTTCACTGCAAAGCTGTTTTTGAAACATTGCTACGACATGGACATATGGATGGATGTGGAAATTATGAAGAGCATAACAAGGCATAATTTTAGCGCTTATATAGAATTGCTCTGATTTACGTATTAGCGTTTGCCAGGTGTTCTTATATCGTCAGCGCAATAAATTTTAGTGTATTGTTGTAAAAAAATAGAGATTTGAGAGGTTGATTAAAATTTGAGGAGGAGCCATTGCATACCCGTGTTTATTTGTTCATGGAAGGTAAATGAAGCTTTATTCGTGCTAAAAAGGGTTAGCCAATTAGACATCCTCGTGGGATTCGTCTCCATTGTGTGTTTTGAATAGTTTTTGTGAGCAGTGTGTTACATGTTCCATAATGTAATTTCTCGCAATAAAGGCAAAGAGTGTAAAATGAAGTACATATTTCACTGATTTTATCTATTCATTAGCCCTGCCGCTCACATTATTATGCAGTCGGTATTCTTTTGATCAAGCTGAGATCACGACCAAGTCCAAACATTTCAAACAACAACCCGAGGTGATTGTGCAGAGTATCGCCCAATTTTCCTTAGTTCTGATTATTATTAAGCTTATGAAATTAAGCCACAAAGGGGAGGAAATATGATGGTGTGTTCAATTCTTACAAACTTTTAATGAAGCCCGGGAGTTCGGTACGCCCAAAAATTTTAGGTTTGGTTTTTCATAACCTTTATTAATTTACAGCACTTGGATGCAAAGAACTAAAAAATGTAAGTCTGTGTTGTAGTTGAATGATATAGCATTTACGTCGTTGAATTTCAGCTGAAATGTGCAAATGACAGTATTTAAGTTCATCGTCTTGTAAACCACCCAGGTGCAAAAATTTAGTTCTTGTAAAAAGTCTCATCTCAAGTTGGAATGTCATAAATAGGGAAGAAGTAACTCATCGGCATGATGCTAATGGGTTAGTGACGTTGGAGATGGATACATATGGAGTATGTGTGGAATGTGTTCGGAATTTAACCAGCTTTCTCTGGCATTCGTCACAATGTAGGAGAGCAATTGAGCAGAGACGAATACGACATGTATATAAATAAGATGGCAAGATGGGTTCTATCGTGTCACAAAAATATTTGTAAAACGAGCAATGCAGTCCCTGCAATTTATAAATTTGTGATAATTATCATCAAAGACTAATTATATTGGGATGCAATGAAGTACAACTTTTTTTGGGCATCATATGAAAATGAGCATATAAGTATCTTAGAATACAATAACAGTCCAATATAGTTCAGTAGCAGTGTCACAGTTGGTCATTCTTTAAATTCTAGTGCGCCCACAGTGCCGCTCACAATGGTAACAAAAAAGGCAACAATCAGGGTCTGTGGGTGCATTGTGCACTTATGAGGAGAAAAGATGAAAATGATCCTGATTATGAGGGCGATAATGGGCTGAAGGCGGGGATAACAATGGCCTTTGCTTCATTTACAACTGTACTCGTCCTGTTTTACAACTTCAAACTGCTTTTGTTATTTTTGGAGTGATCCCTGCTTGATTTAAAGCCACACACTCTGACATGACATATTTAATAATAAGGAAATATATAATCGCAACCTGGAATCTGCTGAATCAAATTATAAGAAGAGTTATTCAAGAAGATAGGAATTTCTTTAAAAATGGGGCATATTACTTCTTCTTCCCCTGTCATGTCAATGTTTCTTATTTTTCCTGAATTCCCAAGAATGGGTTCCCTTCTTCTTTCCATGTTAAAGAGGTTATGTAATGAATGTGAAAAGTTCTGTCATAAAATAAAATAGAATCTGTAGACCAAGAATCCAGAACCAGTTTCGTCTGGCCCTTGATGTTGATGTTATCACCAGAAAGACCTCCAGTGTCCCCTTGATTGCATCTTTTGACATCTCAGGTCTCCCATTAGAATTTGTTGATTTTGGACGCTTCGTTCTTTCCACCTCACAATTTATGGGCCAACAACATCATCCCTTTGCCCAACTCTTCTTGCTTAAGAGTCGATCTATAAGTCTAAGTTAATGAAGAATGTGACGAACAACATCAAGAACACAGAAAGCTTCATTGGTAACAAATCACAATCGTCGTCGTTGAATACTTATTTTAACTAGCAATATTCAAATTCTTCTTCATTCTATTATTTTTCTTGCTTGTCTTATGCACATAAAATATATACTCAAATTTATTAAACCTTGTGATCATTGCATATAAACATCATCCCACTGCATCAAAATAAAGGAGAGAAAGAAAGAGAGTGGTCACATTATGCCGAGGTTGTGATTGTAACTCACATAGTATTAACTATGGCAAGATTTTATTGACAAGTGGACATAGATGGGATGTACCCCATGGTGCATCAAGGCAGGAGACAAAATCTGATTATCAGCGACTTCAAACTTAAATTCGTCTCTCACTCAAACACATGGAGGGCTGTCTTATTCTATCTGATGCAATAATAATAATAAGCAATACATACTGGTTCTATTGACGAGTACAAGTGAGTGTCATAAATTGATGGGAATTTAGATGTCACAAGGAGTCAACTTGTGTGCAAACATTCAACAGTAAAAAAATTCAATTGAATTGCCTGATGCACTGATCAAATTTGAGTCAAAGTCTCCTTAAATTTAATTACCCTCATCAACAGGAATATATTTAAACTGTGGTTTCAAATTCATTTGTGTTGGCCTTCTTTCGGCCTCGCACGCAAGCATATCAAACTAATCTCCATCCAGACTGAACAACATGAATAATATGTTCAATTTTTCTCTTGTTGCGGCTGGCTGAGTAAACTTTTAATATTCTGAAGGAGTTTTATCCATTATTATGATCTTGGCGAGTGTCCCTTGGAGTTGGTCGGTTCGTCGGATGAGAATATAAAATATATGACAAGAAGAAGGGAGCCAAAGGGTTAGTCAGAAGCTGCCACCCTTTTAGCCGCACAGTGGTGGGTATCCTTGCTCTTGCCGAATTCTCAGGTTTCAATTTTCTCCGTTTTTTATACGTTCGAGTGAGGATTAAGTTCCAGCAAAGGTTTGGGGGAGAAGAAAAACAATATATTTTTCAGCCTAGTTGGATGGCACCTTAAGTAATTTGTGAAACTTTGCCAATGTAGCATCCTGTACAGTCAAGCCTATATAGATATGTAATGCTGAGATATTTAGTGTAGTAAAATTTAGAATTTATTTGCCACTGCATATTTGGTCTTGAGAGAATAGCATCTTCATCTTGTTGCGAAACAAGCACTTTAAAGCTTAGATTTAACTGTTTCATGTCTTGTTTGAGTACCTCCCTCATAAAGAGTGTATGTATATTATCTGTCTTAAGGGTTTGTTGTGTCGGCACAGAATGAATAAAGTCTCACATATTAGTGCTAAAGTAAATAATAAACTCGTACTAACATGAGATAATTTGTAGACGGACGGAACTTGGAAATATTATTTATTATTATTGTTGGGGAGCATAAAGCAAAATATTTATTAGCGGTGAATAATGTTGGTTGAACCGTTTGGAACAGCGCAACAACAAATGGATATTTTTATTATGAAATGAACCTTTTCCTGCAGCCGAAAGAACCATACATGCAGATACTTATTTAATCATAAGTTCATATCTTCTCTCATGCTGTATGTATATTATGTAAGCAGGCAAGCACTCAACCCTTTCTTGTCTCAACCTCCGTAAATCATTCCCATATAAACAAGCAGTTTCGACATTAAATTAAAAGTTGAGTAAACTGCCGATTTAGAAAGTGCATCTCAGACACAACCACTACTACTACTTTTGGACCGTGCACCCGCAAGTGGGGTGTTGAGATAAGAGGATATCTTTACAACAACGTGGTGGTGTTTGCACTTTGTCTCAAAGAAACTAATCCGCTATCAGAATACTTAATGTTTTTCGGCATCTCTACCATTTTTAATCTAATCAATTTCTTATGCTTGGACACCATGCAATGAATATAAGGGTAGTTCAGTGGTTGTAGTAGATGGTGGAAGGTCCAAGTGGTAGTTATGCCATAATTGGGTTATTTGTCATTAAGGATGTATTACTCGGAATAACTTGTTCACGGAACTGGAACTGTACCAGTTCTCCCAACCATGAGTGCTAGGGAGGGTGCATTGCATTGTGGGAGTAATAATTCCATTTGTTTTCAAACAACAACATGCAGAGAACCAAGATAGATAGATCCCTTTCCAGCATCAGTTCCGTTGTACGAGTGGATAATTCGATGAGAATGAGCAGTTAAATCTAATTTAGACGCTAATGTTGCTTCCAATCCTGTCGCCTTGCCACAATGCTCTCTTCTCGGGTCGTATTCAAATTAAAAGGGTACACGGTCGTATACGCCACATGTAAGATCCAAATAATATTATGTATCCAAATTATTGTAGAAGGTAGTTTTGCACAACTTATTTTGATGCCTTCTAACAACATTTGGGGCAATTTATGATAAAAAGAAACTTTGTTGTGTGGACGGCTACTACTGTGGTGTTCCTTACATTAATAAAATTGGGTCCATGTTTTTGGGTGTAAAAAAAAGTATACAATGATTGCTCATTTGTTTCGTGCATGAATTGTAATCTGTGTAGAATGAAGTGAGCGAATTGAAGTGAAGTATCGGAGGACGAAGGAAGGAGGCTTATAACTAAATCCACTTCCATTTGATTCATGGACCAAGTGAAGCAAAACAGAGATGAACTGGTGGTGGTGGGGGTTAGAGTTGTCCTTGTGGTATATATATATATGTATGGATGGATCCCTGTATTATTATTATTCCCCCTCTCCCTTTTTGCATTGCATTACATTAGTCACTGGTTCGTTCGTCTGGTTTCTTATGTCTTTTTGATCCGTTTTAATTCGACATGTTATTTGGAGCAATGGGCACCAGTCGAGGGTTGGGTTAGGATTACTCGGGAGACAATCATCGAAAGCACTCATGTCGAAAATCAGAACGTCGTTGGTCACCCGTAATTTCAAATTCATTACACACATTTTATCCCGGTTGGTTGGGACCGCGAACTTTATCCTTGATCTATTTATTCTTCTTCTGACGACTTCATCTACATAGTTCGACTCACTGTTTTGACAAATCTCCTTGAAGGATACACATTTTTGTATGTAAATTATTTTATGAAAAGAATTGCAAAGATAAGCACGAGTCGGAAGTTGATTAAGCTTTCATTATCAGATGGATTTGGGATTGTGTGGAGTGCGAGGTGGTGGTGTGAGATGAATCGGCATGATTTTTGTTTTGTTATTATTATTATTATTACTAGAGTAGAGCATACGAGAAAGCGCAGGGTTTCACCCTCTCTTTCAGTTGATGAGGTTGTGATTTCTCCTGGGACTCCCAAATTACAATCTCTCTCCTGCTAACTGCTCTAGAAATGGAAGACATGGTGTTCGACACTTATTGAGCGACCCATCACCCAAACACTCGTATATTCAAGGGAATTAGCTTATGTGTCCAATCTGAGGGAGAGAAAAATGGCCCAAATAGAAATAGAGCCACTCAACCGGAAGTGAGTGCTGCATTAATCTAATGCAGTTTTGACTCCCTTCAATGCGACACATTTCTAAACATGACGACAAAATATATACATACATACATGCATTGGAAATTCTCATTCTTTTAAACTACAATTTTTGTCGATTGCTTCCTTATTTTAACTTTTTGGGATTCTCTCTCAGAGTTTCTTGTGAGTTTTGCCTTGTTTCGCTCATGCGTTTGAGGGAAAGTTGTGTGTGTCTGTGAAGGAAGGAAGAAGGAAGGAAGTGGTTGCGATGTTCAAATAGGTTTACAGGAGGCAGTGGCAGTGGTTGGTTGGTTGGTTTAGGTTAGAGATTGTATTATTATATGAATGGAGAAAGGATCTGCGGCGTTTCTTCTTCGAGTGTGCTCCATAAAATTGACACAATGCTCAACGCAACCGCGGATTGAGATAACTGCTCCTGCTTGCGTACTCTCTCGTTCGTTTGATGACCCTTTATCACGGAAGGGAGGTTAATTTAATGTTTCCTTCTCCAATCTGGGGGTGATTAATGAACTTTACAAATGGCATTTGCTATATTTCACCTTAACTGGTGTAATCATCCACCACCACCACACCATAGTTGGATATATAACGTTTGTTTTCTTTCGACTAGTTTATCAATAGAGAAATATGCGAAACTTTTCTTTAAAGAAGTTTTCAACAAACTGCATCTTCGTATGGTCTTTTATCGATTATTGTATATTATTGACCATAAGGCGCCGCATCTGAAGAGTTTACTTCTTGAAAACTTAGGTTTACAACAGAGTCTGATTCGTGGGTGCATTCTGTGTTGGTGGTACGTTCAGCGGATGAGAATAGAAGAGGGAGGTTGGATGGCGTTATATTGGGTGGGAGAGTGGGGCTGGGATCAAATGGATGGTGTTGAATTGCTCGAGCTCACTAATGGATCCTGTAATCTGATTTTGACCCTCTGGCATCAACAACAACGAGATGAAACAGAGCATCAACAGACACAAATTCAATTCAGGTTATGACAACAATGCAGATTGCTCCTAGGTTCAGGACGGCAAATGCATTTCCATCTCTCTCGTGAAGTGGTATGGGTGAATAAAGTGCGAAAAACCACCCTTGGTTGATCAATACTTTGATACTTACTTCTGTTTTGTTCAAGTCGGTACAAAATGCTGAGAATTGTCAGTTGTTCTTTTCATTTTTTTAGAATGCATAATAAAATGGCTTACTTTTATAAATAAGTCGTTAAATGCTTGTTTTGCTTGCAAATGCTTACTTTATTTAGTATATGTATTTAATTTAACGACGAACATAAATCAATATGTATGAAATTAATTTAACTTTGTAATATTTTGTCTTTCGCAGGTTTTGAAATATTGCGACCATCTCCACGGAAAATGGTACTTTAGTGAAATCCGAGCCATTTTCTCGAGGCACTATCTCCTCCAAAATGTAGCAATTGAGATCTTCCTCGCCAGTCGAAGTAAGTTTTATAATTGACAATATTTTTTAACATTCATATTTCCTTCTGAATTATTTTTTAACGTATTGATGAACACCAAATAAATTTGCGATTGTCAAATATCTTTCACTTTGCTTTAAATTATTGGATTGTTGCGTATTCTTGACCGGTTACGTCTCAAGCCTAAAACGTGAATATATTGCAGTTATTGGTATGCATTCAAATAATTGACTGCTGTGGTTCAAATTTCAATTACTTTGAAATATTTGTTGGTTGTATGTAGTTACATATCTGTATAATCATTCCTTACCAAACAAGCTGCTTACATTGAGATAAATTTTATGTGGGTTTGAGCCATTAAAATAGTGAATTGAAACATAGAGGAGCACAATCAGTAAAATCAAACTGACATCTCATCTTTCTCCATTTATCTGATCGATCATGAACATTTATCAGCACCTTTCCTCCAGCCAGCCAGCTCCTCTATCCAATCCAATCCACCAAAAACCAACCCTTATTAGACGACTTCGCCTTCCTTACCTCCTTGTACTTGTATCTGTAATGTTGTGTGAATGGAGTGGATTTTTACTGCTGCTTCGGCACAATCCTTCTTCCATAATATATCATGTCATGTGGGATCAACTTGACATCTGCTTATTACTAATGCGGAGGATACTTTTACTCATTTGTGGATCACTCTGTTATTTTAAGACGGTTTGAGACTCCTAACTCCAACTCCTCTACTTTTGGTTATCAACCATTTATACTCGCATATACATAAGTACTGTATGTATATACATGTATCGATATTTGTGTTGCGAGAATAAGGGAAACTGGATTATTTTGCGCTTAACGACGACAACGAGTAAAAAAAAGTGGAGGAAGAAGACACTTTTTATGAACCATTTGGGCGTTCAGGTCTTGACAAATGTGCCCACTTAACATAGCAATAGTGTGGCTTCATAAACTGTGTTAAAAAGACTGGTGCAGTTTTCTTGTCATTCCAATATTGTTTTTACAATTAGTGGTCGCTTCCCCCAAAGTGTCCGTCCATCAACTTTACAACTTGTCTAAGAATTTTTAACACTGTCACAGATAAATGTACTTGTTTCTACTACTTTTCTGAAGATGGACGACGGCCACAGCAAATGCTTTCTGCATTAAAAAAACGAGGGTATAAAATAAACCCACAGCATTTTTGTTGTTGAAGAAGGAGGAAATTGTTCACAGTTTGTTCCTTTTCTAAAACTAAATACTTGGAGCATGTTTACCTGAACTGAAATTTCAACATAAATTTTGTGTCGAACATCCCTTTATTCTCAAAATGCTGGTTGTTGTTTGCCCGTCACTTAATTATCATTGCATTGTACATTGAAAATTGTGAATAGCTGTGCTATGCAGGAAGGAAGGGCCGTTTCTTGCTTGTGCTGTGCTGTGTGGGCTGACTGGAGTTAAAACAAAAGGAATTTTAGACATTGCGTGTTTCACTCTTTGGTTAAGTAAATACCTGATGGTGGTGTGGTTTAGTAGTATTTGAGTAAGTATGTTGAGGACATGGATGGAATGGTTTACGGTTGGTGTGCTTAATCTGGATTTAATATGGGGCTGTCAGCCTTGTTTTCATAATAGGTAGTATTCTCATCTCATACAAACATATACATACAGGCCTCATATGGAAGTATGAAATGAACTAAATGTATCAGAATTTGCGTAAAAATATGTGCATTGTAGCCTATCAAATCACAAATACGACTACTATGATTCAGAAGGACATGTCAAGATTTTAGTGAAAGGAAAGATTATATTGTTTCGTGTTTTACTGCGAGACAAAAGTTATGATTTAGTTTGGATTAGCATCAAATGTTTAACAATAATCTCCAAAATATTTCAGTTGCCATAATTTGATGGGTTGGAATCTGGTTCGGTTTAGTAGGAGTGCATATCTGTGGTATTCTTTACAAGTTCTGAGCTGGAGGATAAATAATGGATCTTCGCATGTTGGTCTGTTTGTTTAGGTGAATATCATAAAGTTACCTGGCTGTCTTCACATCATCATCCTTTGCTTGTTCTCGGCCAGACCAAAAGAGAGCGAATGAGCCGGTTGGTAAAGGAACCCACACGCCTAGATTCTCATTTTCATCTTTACGGCATATTAATGTTTAAGTTATGCATAGTTATTCCAACATTATGTCAAACAGGGAGCCATTCTTGGAGTTTACTGCCCTCCCAATTGTTCCTCATTAGTCGTCCCTTCGCTTCGCCAAGATTGTTGAATTCAGGCTGGACCAGCAAATATCCACTAAACACAACCAACGTTATTTACACCCCTAATTCCTTTGTTTGCCATAGCAGAGCAGAGCCGTCCAACTTCTTATTGAGACTTTACTCTGTGGAAACATGAAGATCAATAGAATGGCGCCTGGTCAGCGGTGAATTTTACTTTGGCTTCAACTAAATAATTCTCTGATTTGATTTATTTCATAGAAATTTGAATTTACTCTGTATTCTTACATATTAATGCAAATATGAATTCCAAAGTTGTTTTTAAAAAGATGGTGATGGTTGCTGGAGGCTTTTGGATGGAACGAAAAGTAAATAAGAAAGGCGTCAGTGAAGCTGTGAGATGAGGAAATTGTCTGATTACAACATGCAGTCGTTCGTTGTAAACGAAGCTGTATTAAAACTCTCACACAATCAAGTTCTTAAATTAGGAAATTTTGTTGCAAGGGAGGAAGAAGAAGAAGGTTGTTGATATCACGAGAAAATGGGACGTGTGAATGGATGGATAAGAAATAAGAAAGAAAGGTGGATTAAGAAAGATAGACGGACGAGGTGGCGAATGTGGAGGCGTGAAGTGTTGCTGTTTAGATTGGAGGAGGAGGAGGCGGATGAATGATAAGCCCTCAGAAGACACCGCTGGATCAAACTCTGCCTCAAATGACAGTTATGACGGAGAGATTTGATGGGTTGAAGTTGGCGTTGTGTACATATTTACGAGTCAGTCAGACAAGTCAAATTCATCCTTCATGATCTTCTAGCATCCTTAGCTCTTCATATATTTATATTAGGTTGGAATATAGCAATAAAAAACAATTACATAGCTATTCAAACATGCATGATCTACTCATGTAGAGCTCTTTTTCCGGATTCGTGCTGCAAAATAACTTGGACGGACCAGAATAATAATAATTATTAGTTATTGTATGGATGGAAATGCCAAAAGCATCAAAAACATGTTTAACCCAGGAATGAAAGTGGAGAATTAGTGTCATGTTCTTATCATATTACACAGATTACTTTACTCCTTCCAGCAGCAACAACAGAAATCATTAATTTCTCAAACAAATGAGCAACACTTATTAACAGGATTTCCTTCCTGTTGATAATTAGAATTTGTGTTGTTTTACAATTTAACACTTTCCTCCATCTTCATTAAGGCTGCTAATGTACAGCTCATGTTGAACCACTGCCGGCAGCTTAGTACAGATATATGCACAATTGTTGGGCAAATAACAAAAAATGAATCGGTTAAAATAGATGTGAAATTGAATTCTACTGTTACTTTACTTTTTGACAATATACCTATACAATAATGAATCATTTAAATCTGAAATATTATAATTATTCATTTTTTTCGATTTTCAGCTTCGGTGATGTTTGCCTTTCCAGACCAGGCTACCGTAAAGAAAGTAATCAAAGCATTGCCCAGAGTCGGTGTGGGAATTAAATATGGCATCCCACAAACAAGGTAAGCGCGATTCAATTTGTTTCGAATTCTTATTGTATTCAAAATTATAAAATAGGTTCAATCACAAATACTGTCCGACACATCACAACAACAATCACAAGTATAGATGTAATGTACATAATAATCATCGAGCATAATTTATTAGCTAAAACTGATTGCGTAAATTCACTGAAATTGAGAGTTATAAAGTGTAAAATAATGAAATTCATGGAACAAAGTAGAAATCCACTGGAGTCAGGTTATTATTACATATTTGCCTAAAGTCAGACTTATTCTATGTATGATGATGATAGAAAATCACTAATCCGTGGTCTTAGCGTTGCATCCTAAGATGTAAACCACCTTGATACTTATAAAGTCCAATATGCGTGATTGCACCGATGATGACTGGAAAGGTTTTACATACATGGAGGGTTGTTTCATTTGGGGTTGGAACTGATGACAGAAGATGAAATCTCTTCTCATGCTCTTCATTGAAGCTTGCCTGCTTACTTGGTGCATAGTGCATAAGACTTAATCGGATTTGAAAAGTCCAATGTTCCGTGGAAACTTGTCAGTCTCAGATTGACACTGATGACTAACTGATAAATAAGCTCATAGGACTAATGCATAATAATGCAGGGCCAGACTGTCTCGGGAATATTTATGCAATCATGCGCAATTTGATTGGAATTTATTTAAATAATGTGCATTATTTTTTTCTTGAGATGATAAAATTGATCTAGCGCAGGGCTTATCATCTACTTAACTTTTAGGGAAATAAATGAGAGCATTACTGAATAAAGATTCATATCCTTCAGCATAGAACTCTTAACATTGAATGCCTGTGTAGGCCCTTTTGTGCATACCGACGGTTTCCAATTTCAATTCGCACTAGTTTCATATTACATACTCTTGTGTTAAACTTTGTTATCTGTGATTGTTAACATGGTATCGCGTGATACAGGACAAAAAGTTATTGGAATAAGTGAACCGTTTAGTCGACACCCTCTGAATTGATGGAATCCTTGTTTTTTTACAGACGTGCTTCAATGATGTCTCCGCGACAATTGATGAGGGCTTCCAATATGACGCAGAAATGGCAACGTAGAGAAATTTCCAACTTTGAATACTTAATGTTTCTAAATACGATTGCGGGTAAGAATACTAATTTAACACTTTTTGATCATTCTATTATTTGTTTTACCTTACATATGTGGAATCAATAGAATAACATATAATTTGGATTGGTTGTCAAGTTAGAGAAATTTATTTCCTTTGATTAACAAGTTTTTCACCTTTTGATCATTGCTATGATTTGACGTGATCAGCGTAAATTGCTATGTTCTTCTCAATCAGTGTGCATTGACGTGTTGCTCAAGATGATTACAGAGTTAATCATTTCTATGTATTTTATTTTGAAGTTGATTTTGAGTCCTTTTAATAGTACACTCACGATATACAGGTGTGTAACCATAAATATGGAAAGAAATTTAAATACGATGTGATAATATATACGATATGATATAATGTAGTTACATGCCATCATCATCATGTCATAATTGTGATTGTGCTTGTTTTTGTAGGTCGCACATACAACGACCTCAACCAGTACCCCGTGTTCCCCTGGATCCTAACCAATTACGAATCCAAGGATCTGGACCTTGGGTTGTCCAGCAATTACAGAGACTTGTCCAAGGTATACATACATACATGCATACACCTTTTCTATTGTGTTCATTGTGCAAGATTTTTCACCCGTGCTCGCCCTTTCATCATCACATTATGTGAACAAAGCACTACTACTATATTATACGGATATACAGCACAATAGTATCGATATGGAGTAAAGGATCTTATTGTGATTGTAAATGAGCCTGTTGGTGGTTCATATGCACTTCGCTTTCTTTCTGTGAAAGAGGAGAGCGATACCGATGAATGGAGTTATGGATCCAAATTCGAAATAAAAATGATTCTTTTTTTGAATTCTTTGCAGCCCATCGGAGCCTTAAACCCAAGTAGACGTGCGTATTTTGAGGAGCGGTACAATACCTGGGAGCATGAGAGCATCCCAGCTTTCCACTATGGTTCCCACTATTCCACAGCTGCTTTTACTCTCAACTGGCTACTTAGACTGGTATGAATTGAATAATAATGTATCGTACATTCAATAAGAATACAAAGGAAAATTTGCTTCTCTTCCGATGCATCATTTTTTTCATTTGAGATTAATCAGGGAGTAGTTGATAAAAGGAACACTCACTGCCTTCTAAAATTAATACGGCTTCGTTTTTAGCTGTAAAGTTGTTTTTATTAAAATCAATGCTTTCATTAATTAAATATAAGGATAGTTGAAGACTTTCATCGTATATGATTACTCCGCAAATGTGGGGATTTCATTACTTACTTATTACTTACCTGTTATGTTGGGAGTATCGACTGTGCTTAAAAACGACATTCATTTTCCATGGGAGCTTTTTAATCGACTTCAGATGTTCACTCTACTCAACTGTTTTGTATTATATCCCACACAGGAACCGTTTACAACCATGTTTCTCGCCCTCCAAAGTGGAAAATTTGACCATCCTAATCGATTGTTTTCCGAAATTTCCTTATCCTGGAAGAACTGCCAAAGGGATACTTCTGATGTCAAAGTATGTCATGTCTTCTCCTACCCATATACATATTATGCACAGCTACATTACATTATTAAATTCTAATAAAGGAACTGATTCCGGAGCTGTTTTATCTACCTGAGATGTTTGTGAACAATCACCATTATAAATTGGGAGCTCAAGAGGATGGGAATACGGTTGATGATGTTCAACTTCCGCCGTGGGCATCAACTCCGGAAGAGTTTGTCCGCATTCACCGTATGGTAAGTTGTCTTGTCTATTATATCTGTGATATGACCACGCATGCATGGATTGTTGGGGGTGGTGGGTAGAGCAGAGAAAAGAATTATGAGTGTAATTCTCCCTCGTTGTTGGCCTAATGTATTGTAAAGTAATGGGTGACACTGTTTTGTAAACTTGACTTTGTAATAAATGTTCATTGCTTTGTGCACATACAGGCTCTGGAGTCTGAAATCGTCTCTTGTCAATTACACCAATGGATCGACCTTATTTTTGGGTACAAACAAAGAGGTAAGAAATATTTTTCAATTAAAATGCCATCAGCATGCACTTACTCCTTCAAAAGTTGGACAGAATGTGTGCTACAGATAATGTTATATGGAGAAGAATGTTTGAGACACTCTCCGTTTATTTACCGCATCGCGACATTGATCTCTCATTTATTTCTGAACTCTGGTACGACACTATGCTTAAGAATGTATAAATATGTGTAAGGTTAAAAAAAATAGAAGTAAAAGCGTGCGTTTTCTCCTTTACAACTACACATCCAATTTCCTAGTTCTGTGATTAACGATCCGTATCAATTAGTTGGATGTATATGGAATCATGTAATTGCATCGTTCATATAAAAGTTGCTAAAAATACAAATACCACGCAATTCTCAGAACATCGTAATGAAAGTAATTGACTTCTTTAGTAATGATAATTGGATCAGTTTTTTTCACATAGCCCCATGAAATGAATGTCTGCATTGCAACTTACTTTGCACTGAATATTTCAGGATATGTATTGAAGAGTTGTTTCTACTTACTTATTTCTCTGAAAGTATATTCATCCTGGTCGCCAGCAGTATTTTTGGTTTGTGTTGTGTTGTGTGAGTGGGGTTGCTGTTTGGTGGATTAGTTAGTCTCTGGGGAGGGAGTTAAGATGCATTAGAACAAATTGAATGCGACAGCCTGTTCCGCGAACATTTTGTTGTTCAAGTTCAAGTACAGCCCATCATCATCCTGAGAAGAATAAAACCGGATGAAAGTTCAGAGTATGAGATTATCTGCCATGTATGATGATATATGCATGCATATACAGATGACTAAAGCTATGGTTTGAAGAAAGATGAGTTGTTTGAGAATTTTCTAACTCCTTTGGCTATGCAATTGTCTTATTAAAGGGTTGTTATGTACGTTATCATCAAGGTATATTTTGTTGTCTTAAGAATTCTGGCATATTCCCTTGAATTAATAAAACATTTTGAGAAATACTGTTCCTGACAAGATTACACACACACGGAGAGAAAGAGGAGTTTCGAAAATATATGTGTGGCAGATAATTGTTGCCAGAGTGTCTCGATCATCATGACGCCTCTGTTGTTGAATATTTTTCATGTTAAGTAATGGGTTGTTACGCCTCTAATTCATTTCTACCAAAGTTTCGTTTACTTAACTTTACCAAAGAAACTTTTCAACCTCTTTTACGAAAAAAAAGTTTGAATGCTTCACATTCTTTGCGGAATAGACAACAACACGAACAATTCAGCTTTAAAAGTTATTCCGCAAGAAGAAGAAGAAGGATCTTTTCTTTCTAAATACGGGAGGGCACGGGTTCAACTGCTCATATCTGTAATATGATGGAAAAACCGTGTGTGTGTGTGTGTTTATATCGAAAGATAGAAGAAATCAAAAGTTGTTTGACCTAAGGCTTTTGTTTTAAGAGGTAGAAGAATCGTCATTAAACATCATTTTATGGTGACAGTGCATCCAAAAATTATGTTGCATTAAATATTTTATGATTCTTTCCCCAATTTAAACCAGTTGTTTGGGTATTAGCAATCTGAAAAAAGTGATTTTTGTCAGGAAATGGGTGAATGTCTAAGAGATATTAATTTATGATGGAGTATGTGTTAGTGACCATCAGTGTATTGTTAGTGGCTGTAGGGGTTGTGGGAAAGAGAAGCAAGATTCCCTGAGTAAAGGGCACATTACTCATTCTTTATTGTTCCAATAGATGAGATAATAAACGGACAGGTATTCATGATCCAGAGAGTTTAATGAATTGATGATGGTGACCACCCAGCACTGCCTTTTTCAGCATAAGTCACGTTAAAGCGTTTTCCACGGCTGTCCAGCATTTTGATGAGCAGTGGGGAGTCTTTATTCACTTGCTCTGGTTATTTAACAACAAACGAGGGACGTCTGCCCACTATGCATGCATAAGGGTTGAATTGACATCTCTAAATACTTCGTGCATCTCCCTTGGATAATAATCATGTTCATACATCATGTAAAGTACACAATCTCATTGTTTCGAATTACTTATAAAAGACATCTCAGTCTCTCTGACACTTTTTCGATATGTTTGCTTACAAAAATTATGTTAACGTTCAGGTGATAGGTATATGTAGGTTATTAAAATTCTGTAAACAAAAACAGACCTGCAATAATACACATCTTTTCTGTCCTATTTAGACAATATGCAAAATATATATTTATCATTATTAAGGGCTTCCTAACGTTAACAAATGGCATTCTGGATGTAAGGAAGCGTTTAAAGAAGATAACAAATTTGGTTAATTTTGACAGTCCAAATAGAAAATTATGAGATTTCTTCGTGGAGTCTGCGACCACACATGAGCGAGTTTAAATGAAGTGTCACATCTGAACCCAATCTTCTTTCTTCCTGAAATGTAGCAATTAGTAGCATTCTTCACAATCAGTAACTCAATGAGTAGTAACTCGAGCTCAGTTGTACGAGCCATGTATGTTTGTACAAGGGGAAAGGAAAGAGATGTGTGGAATTATGGCTGGAGAACTTTTGTTTCTCTGTAAACTGTTAATTGCTTCGAAACCTATAGCATATGGTATTATTAGAATGTGTATATGAATCCAATCATCAGCTTATGTTTCTGACCAAATTAGTTGAAGAGATATATTGAGTTGTGTGAGCTCTTTTTGTGTGTTGTCAATTCTATACAACTTATGACTTTAACTAACCATGGGCTGGTTTTAATTTAATCTGTAGGACCGGAAGCAATCAGAGCGACGAATGTCTTTTACTACCTAACATACGAGGGAAGCGTGGATTTGGAGTCCATTCATGATCCTGTAATGTTGGAGGTATGATTTATTCATACTTGAATGAGTTCAGATAAGTATTAATTTTTATAATTATTGTGTAGGCTATTGAAAATCAAATTAGAAGTTTTGGCCAAACTCCGTCTCAACTATTAATGGAACCACATCCGCCAAGAAGTTCTGCAATGCACTTGGTAATTTCACATTCAAATTCCTACACATTTTTACAGTGAATTAAAGCAACACTTGTTTTTTTTTTCAGTCGCCGATGATGTTTTCCACCGTTCCAGATGACATTTGCATGGTGATGAAGTTTATGTCCAATTCTCCCATTTGTCACATTTCTGCAAACACTTATCCACAACTACCACAACCCTCCGTGGTTACTGTGACTTCTAGCCAAAATTTCGCAGTTAATCGTTGGAACACGGCTTATTCTGGTGCGTTTCATTATTATTTATGATGTATGAGTATCAATCGATCTAGTTGAAATATCTGCTAATTCGTCTATTATATTTAATTTTATAGCGTCAATGCACTCTCCAAGTTTTACTGAAACTGCTAACAATTTGAACGCGAATCTGCCTTTGATAATGGACCCTGCTTTGGCTCAAGTCAATAACCACCTTCCAAAGAGGCATTTAGGGGATAATTTTAGTCAGAAAGTGAAAATGAGGGCAAATTGTTTTGTCACAACCGTAGATTCCAAGTTTCTAATCGCATGTGGATTTTGGGATCACAGCTTCAGAGTCTTTTCCACTGAAACTGGTACTTATTTAAATGCACAATATTATGCTGTCACATTGATGTTAAAATTGTGTACTCGTTTTCCAGCAAAAATCGTCCAAATAATTTTTGGCCATTATGGAGTAGTCACATGCTTAGGACGTTCGGAGTGTAACATAACTTCGGATTGCTACATTGCATCAGGATCCACTGACTGTACCGTCCTGTTATGGCATTGGAATGCAAGGTGCCAAGCAATTGTCGGTGATGGAGATCATCCCACGCCTCGTGCAAGTCTAACGGGTGTGTAAAAATTTTTTAAATTTATTCTGATTAATTCCATCTTATTTTACAATTAATTCGTTCAATAATTTGTACATTTGTATGTATAATAAAAAAAATGTTGTTAACAGGACACGACACGCCTGTGACCGCTTTGGTTATATCTGCAGAACTTGGCCTGGTTGTCAGCTCCTCCGAAAGTGAGCTTATAATAGTGCTATCAGATTCGTCCATAGTAAAGTCATTGACCACATATTTAATGTCTGTATTATATTATTAAGATGGTCCGGTGCTAGTACATACAACATTCGGGGACTTGCTCCGTACTTTGGATGCACCCTCTAGTTTCCGAGGTCCGGAAAATGTCACCATGTCCAGAGAAGGGATCGTCGTTGTAAGCTACGAGAAAGGAAACATTGCAGCTTTCACCATGAATGGGAGACGACTAAGACATCAGTCACACCACGACAATATTAATGTACAAACTAAATGTTCAATGTTCTTAATTATGTAAAAACCCATCCTAACTAAATTTCTTGATTATTCTTTTAGTGTGTGCTATTGAGCCGAGATGGAGAGTACCTAATAACCGGTGGAGACAAAGGCATCGTAGAAGTTTGGAGAACATTTTCTTTAGCATTGCTGTACGCTTTTCCTGCCTGTGATAGTGCTATTCGTTCTCTTGCCCTGTCCCATGATCACAGGTATTTTAACAAAATAGGATTTAGCTATTACCTAAAATCTATGAAACAATGTCTAAAGCATTTATTATTGCAGATTTTTATTGGCCGGTTTGGCAACTGGCTCTATAGTTGTGTTTCATATTGACTTCAACCGCTGGCACCACGAGTTCCAACACCGCTATTGAAGAAAGAAATATTGATACAAAATAGCACCACCATCTTTTTGCATTTATATAATATCTATATATATGTCCATGCATTCCGACTAAATTCCAGTCCATTCATTCATCGTGGTGAACAAACCGTTACGACTGCAATCGAGTAGATTAAATTTAAAGAATATTCTATGTTTGTCATTTAATCCATATAAATTATATGCCAATAATTTTAATAAAAAAATGGTATAAATTATATAAAGTAATTAATTATTTGATTATTAGGGTCAATTACGGTTTTCTTATTTCATAACCATGGCCAAATTATGATGAATTTTTGCACTTTCTCCGAGTCATTCACACACACTGCTACTGCTCTCTCTCTCGGACTTGCAAGTTGGTATGACAGCCCAAATTTCCAGTTCACTCTCAGTGAACATCACTGTTCATTCCACTTTCCATTCCATCGCAACACAACTTTTTCAGGACCACAACGGGTCACATCGACTCCGTTTTTCGTCTCTTCATTTTGTCAATTTCGAAATCAAAAGTTTTATTTTATTCTAATTAGATAGATTTGCTCCATCCCGACTCAGTTCGGCTTTCGAACACTGCTTGTCTTGTAAGTAACTATATTTCAACAATGAAATAATAAAATATTCGGATTTTTGTTTTTGGTATGGATTTTGACTGTTGAATACAAACAAATACAATCAATTTAAGTTAATTAATAATTTATTATTACACCAACATGATCCAATTGTTTATATGTATTTCAATATATGCCTTTTTCTGTTAGTTTTGGTGAAATAAGGACCAAAACCTAATTTTTTGTTTGTTATACATCATTCAATAGACAACATGTACAATCAGGAGAGTTGGACTGGGCGACCCAGGAATAAGCCATCTATGTCGTTTGGGATGCCACCGATTTCTTATCATCCTTCCTCAATCACTCGACCGAAACCACCTCACCCAAAGGATTACCGAGCAGATCCTCGAGAGGCCAACTTGATGACATATCAATTAAATAATATGCCAAACGATCAACTTATTAGGCGCATCGCTGAAGTGCCACGAATTCGATTTTTCACAAGATATCAGGGCGAAGATGTCGACCCAATGCTGCTCAATATGAACTATCGGAATCCGGCACCGTTTCCTGACATCAAGCGTCCTGAACCCCCACCCTTTCCTCTGCCCATGTTCGATCTAAATAAAATCGATGATCACTCTTCTGAAAACAGTCGGATCAGCCTTGTTCCAAAAAGACCCAGTTATACTAGAGAGTTTAGCAAAGAAGAAACGTATGTTACCATTCCTCCACATTCCTAATTTGTTTTGAAGTGTTAATAGTTTAGTCTTTTTGTTCTGTAGATACGACGCTGATCGCCTTGATGCCGAGCGGAAAGGTGCATTTTTTTCTCGTCGAAGTGCCAAGACTCAACTGAACATTGTGCCAGAGAAAAAAGTTGAAATCAAGAAAATTGTTCCCCTTGCAGAACAAGTTCGTCACTGGGAGCGTCATTTGAGAGATAAGACCTCCAAAGAAAAGTTGATAGAAAAACGGAAGAAGGATGTCAAAGATGCAGCGGACGTCCGTGAAAAGCTAAAAGTGAAGGAGGCAAAGGCCTTAGCTGCCAAACCTCGCCCTGATGAAGATGATTGGATTCATCGTCTGGTACGAGAAAGTAGGAAGCACGAACAGCGTGCACATTTGGAATTGTCGACCTTATTCAACATCCCACCGGCATTCAACTTTCCTTTGAACGCTACTACTAGAAAAGCAGAAGAAACGGAGATGGAGCTCATCACGCCTTTTAATGTACATGACATTCTCAAACGCGACAAATCTATGAAAAAGTCCAAGAATTACAATTACAAGAAGAAATAAACATCAACAAGCTATGCCATACCCTACACACAATGTTTCAATTTCACGTAACCGGTTGGTCTCAAAATTTCTAGTTCTCCTCAGTTTCATATATAATATCAAAACCTCTGTATCACTACCCCTTACGCTACTCTACTGGATTAATAATTGATTTATCATCATTCCAACTGTAATAAATTATATACATCTTTTTGCATTTTACATTGCATTCTAATTCTGATTTCTGCAATTATATATCCAAACTTAAATAATATGGAAAACTAGTCTTCTGCTGACACATTGTTTGATCAACAAAGTCTGAAAATAAATAAACTTTGTGTAGGTTAGGTAGTGGTAGTGAGTGGGTCGTGTATTGTGAGAAATCAGCGCGTTTGTTGAACCTGGTCCACTTTCTTTCGTCAACTAATCCAATCTGTTGATACCTGACAGTTCTTTCAAATCTCTCTAAATTAATAAAGTAAAAGTCTTCCAATTTTCAGCCCCTCCATTTATTGGGGGAAAGTTTGGGTAGTATTGGCTTCGTGAAATTTCTTAGTTTACTCGTCTCTTTATAAAATATAAATTCCACAATCTGAAGTTTTGGTCAGGATTTAAATCATGTCAACTATACGCCCACTGATTTCGACCACAATCACAACCAAATTAAAGAAAGTTGAAATTCTGCAGAGTTTGTATGACGTAAGTTATATATATAAGTAGTGTGATATAATCTTAATTTACGTGATTAATAAATGGAATGTGTTTGAGTAGAAAATTCTTCAAGGCCCTCCTTTGTCGAATGCATTGATCTATGGGTTGCCAGCAGGATATGGAGATCTGGAAACGCCCGTCGCGATCGCTGTGGTACGATACAACACTGATGATTCCTTAGAGTTGGCGTGCAGCGCACTCCCTTATGGAATTACGCAAATCGGCATTGCCGAGTTTGACGCGGATGAAGCCCAAGATGTTTACGCTGTAATAGACACACATCATTGTTGTTAGTGTGACATATGAATGATAAATTGTAATAAATATGAATTTTTCAGACCCTTGACCAGGTGGATAACGCCATTTTGCTGAAGGTAACGACTGATGAGAAGATTGTGTGCTCAACAGGATTGGATTTCCTAACTCAAATTAATCTTGTCGTCATTGCGGATGTTGAGTTTTGGAATAAGCAAGTGATAACATTCCGATTACAAGGACAAATGCTGCTCACAAGTCTTCTTGAAATTCCAGATTTAAAGAGTTGTTTTGCCATATCTAAGGTCTGCAAATATTCCGAGTTTTATTCTCTGAGGAAATAATTCAAAATTGTTTATTGTTTTCCTATAAATTATTGCAGTTGAAGATAAGGGATCAAGCTGCGTACTCGTTTGGCAAGCGAGGAACGATTATATTGCCACCTGAAGGGAGTTTTTCGTCCACAAATGACTATAATGGTGATAATGCATCCCAGTACAAAGGGAAAGTGGAAGACTTGATAAAATCTTTCAAGCAAGAGTCTACAAGTAAGGATAAAATGGTGCGGTATACACCTCCTGCTGCTGTGGTGGATGGCGAAATATTTTTTGACCAGACCAAATGTAGTTTGGATAAAAATTCACTGGTGGTTGTGTTTGAGAAAAGTAGGTATTCGTAAATTTTTGTAGTTCTGCGTGCTGAGTTTATAAATATGTTCAATTTATATTTAGGTGCATCTTGTAAATATTTCGAGCACTATTTGAACTTAGACGTTCTGGTTGTGATTCCGATTAATGCTCCAAATAGTCAGTTATACGAACATTTCAACTTGGCTGTGTGCAATCAATTAGGCTACGGGTTTCATCGATGCATTACACAACAACTTGTGAATTCTATATATGCTGAAAAACCAGAAGTTTATCATTTTTGGCCTAGCTTTGGAGGACATTATGCCACAGTCGTTTATCCTCAAAATACGTGTCTGGAAAAATTGAGTAAGTTTATACAAATAAAATGGTGTTTCTTAACATTCAAATACTTCTCTAGATTAAATTTGTTATTTACTGTAGAGGACATTCGTCTGGACTTACACAACTTGTTTTTTATTCGAGAAACCCGTCCATATTTTCGGCAATCAGCTTCTTTGTTTCAAACCCTGGTCGGTTTAGTGTCCCCCCATGTGTCATTGACCCCTAAATTCAGCGAGACAGAGTTGGTGAAAGGACATTACGAATATCGGCATTATATGCAAGACGACTTCAATGATGATGGTTGGGGGTACGAGTCCGTCATATTTTATAATGTAATATTCAAATAACTAACACTATAAATTTACAGATGTGCGTATAGATCCTTGCAAAGTATAGTTAGTTGGTTTCGGTTGCAAGGATTTACATCAAGGGATGTGCCATCTCATAAAGAGATACAAGAGTGCCTTGTAAGTTTAACAACAAACTATTTTACCTTATCATTATTTAAAAAAATGAAAATCAGTCCTTAACTACTTTTTTTAGGTTAGTTTACGTGATAAACCGCAATCTTTTATTGGATCGAAACAGTGGATCGGCTCCACAGAAGTATCTTTCGTACTAGAAGCTCTACTAGGTGTCAGTTGTCGAATTATGTCTCTCACTAGTGGTGGTGAAATGGCGTCCAGGTACAAAATTTTGTAACTTCATATAAAATTCATATTACAAACATTAATATTATTACATTTTCTTTAGAATCAATGAATTGCAATCACACTTCAGAATACATGGAACTCCAATAATGGTTGGTGGTGGGGTCTTGGCTCATACAATAATCGGAGCTACTTGTGAGCCAGATTCAGATACTGACGTTAACTTCTTGGTATTGGACCCTCACTACACTGGAAAGGATGATTTGAAAACCATTCTCGGCAAAGGATGGGTTGGCTGGAAGGACAATAATTTCTGGAGTAAAAAAGACTTTTACAATCTATGCATGCCTCTGCTCCCTGCATCCATCTGATCACATTTATCCAATCATGTGACATTTTTACAACCAAAAAATATGAAAGAAACCCAAGAAAGAAAAATTATCGTCATATACTATATATTCCCTTAAATTTATGGTTTTTTAAACGAAAATTATGTGTATGACATGCTTTAAAAATGCATGTCAACATTTGTATCTTTGCAATTTGTTATAATTTATCAACGATATAATAGTGTTAATGCATTTTATTATAAGCAAATATAATGAACTTGGTTCAAGAATTCAAGTACATTTTTTGTTCAAGTGAATCGCAATATGTTTTTTATTTGTTTTTGTTTCATCATATATGGCATTCCAATATGTTGCTTTGAGATAACAAATAAATATTTAAACATATATATATATATCATGTTGTCCTTTAGTTACATTATTTTATTTCAGTGTAATATAAGTCAAGCAGTAAGAATATTTTGTCAAGTTTAAAACAATAATATGCTAATATCAGATCTTACAAAGTTAAGATTATTCTGGTATTGAGAAGAATTAGAATAGCCGACGTTTGAGCCTGCATTGCATGGGAATGTCCAATCGTATTGAAGCATAAAAGTGCTCAAATACCGAATATTATTGACAGGTATTTTATTTAAATTGTAATGTGACTAGTTCTACAGACTAATTTGGTGATGTTTGCGGTGTAGATAAGACGTAGCGTAAGAATATAAATTGCCTTATTGGACAGTTAACACTTAAAATTTTCGACAAATAATTTTGCACTCAAGTTAAAATGGTTAAAGTGAGCAAATCCGTAAACAAGACAAGCTTAGGTCGGTCGCCACAAAAAATAAGAGTTAAAATGGAATGCATCGTATTTGGCTCTATATACCCATTTTAGTTTTGCAGATTGATATCTAATTCCTTAAAATACATTCATTAATCATCAAAGTAACAATAGAATGTCATCATTCTGCTCTTAATAATAAATAGCCCAGCAAATGCTATATATCACATGCGAAATAATTTGCATTGAGTGTAGTTTACTTGAATGTAAACAAACCATAAGAATAAGTCAATCTTCGAATTGCCCATTAGTTTTTATATGATTGATTGGGTGTGGATTATGTTATAATGTTATAACGTTGCAATCGGAAAGTTATAATTCACAAGAATTTGGATTATGGAAATGAATAAAGCTCGTACTAAACAAATATACATATATCCTTACACAGATATAAAATGCATTAAAGTCAGATCCATATTGGAGGTAATTAGGTCAATGCAGTTGGACAGGAGTAGTGGTAGATTGGATTGCAATTTATAGTTTTCTTCTGCTAATATCTGGCATGAGCTTCCCATCTCCAAACCAGTAGCTAAAGCACATACAAAAAAAAATTAGCTAATAGGTTATGTGTTGTATTGGAGATTAAAATTATTATCTGTAATACACTAACATTATCATGAGGACTTGCATAGCGACGGCAAACACAACGGCAAGAACTGTGTTGGTCACAGGAAATGGATCCTTTGGAGGCTTTGGCTTGGCCAATCTAGCCTGGATGCTTGCCACAGTGGACTTGAGTTCCTCAATTTGTTCTATAGTCCAAATTTTTATAGTCCAAATTTTCGGTGCTACTGTAGTTGTTTAATAAACATAAACTTACCGGACTGTTGAATTTGTCGGGCCAGAAGTTGTCGCAAGAGGTCGATTAGCTGTCTGTTACTTTCTCTGTTACATTAAACAAACAAAATAATAAGAGTGATTTTGAGTCCAATATAAATTTTAAGGAGCTATATAGTTTTAAGTACCTCTGGTGGAATGCAGGAACAACTTGGTCTGGCGGAATGTCTCTTCTAATATCACACTGTAAAAATAATCATAGTTCGTAAAAAGACAATTCTATGCATTATCAAAATTAAAGTGCTGTGTAAATATTTTAGGGCCAATGGTTTAAACTAAAAAGGTTTCGTAAAATTTCCTAATGACAACATTATAGATTTTAGAACGATCATTAAATATAAACTAGGAAAAATTCACATACAGAAACAGAAATTTAGTTATTTGAAACTTCTAAATTCATTTAGTTTCAGCAATACACTAATAAGAACAAAAATGAATCTAGAAACATAATAACATAACTATAAACCCGTACCACAACCAAACAAACAAAAATAAACAAAAATAAAACATACACCGGAGGCATCATCGGAATCTGGGGATGGCGAACTATTGGATAAGGAAGACCCCAAAAGAGGATCTCCGCATCCTAGGTCCCCGCATCCTAGGTCGTCAGAGTTACACAAATTGTCAAATAATGTCTTTACTTTGCTGTCCACAGAAATCAGTGATGACGCTCTCATGATGGGAGTTTTGTGACGCTGATGAACTAGAATTTGGTAATCCCGTTCAAATTCCATCAGATCATTTCCATCGTCCCATGGTCTCAGATCTTCAAAGAATTGTAAAAGAAAATAATTCTTCCACATTATAAGCAATGAAAATAATAGTCATACTTCAAACTTTAGAACTTACCTTCAAACTTATAACGCCAAGTGTTTCCATCCTGTAGAAAATAAATTACGAATCGTAAGCAACTGATAATTGTTATAAAAATCGAATGTAGTATGTTTGTGGTGGTGCAATCGTACGTATAGAAAATTTTTCGGGACCCATGGACTATTTGTGGCCAATCTTGAAGTCACCGCTTGGCGTTGCTCATCTTCTAATTTAGTTTTTTCCGTGGTAGCCGATTCCTGATTATCCTCCATAATGGCTTCTGTTACTTTTATCCATTTTCGCTCAGATTCATTCGGTTCTTGCTTGTTGAGAGGCACAGTGTATCGTCTAAGGCGTCGATTTCTAATTTTATCGTTTACTTCCCAAAGTACTTCTTCAGACTAAGCAATAATAGAACAAAAATAAAATGAGTTATATATTTCTGCGTCCAAATTGATTGACAAAATTTGCATTTCAAAAAAGTACCCCAGTTTGTCTATCCTTCAGCAAAATTTTGTTGTCCCAATGACCTTCCAACGTAGCCACCGTTTCCCTGCCCAACTTCAGTTTCCCCGAAATTCCATTGGTTGTGTCAGAACGACCGAGAAATCCCTAAAATGTTTATGTTTAGCAATGTAATGTTTTACACTTAATAAAACATCACACACCAGAACCAGCCCTTATCACTTACTTTCAATTTGAACTCAAGTTCACAAAAATAGCCCGTTTTCTCACAAACAATGGAAACGGTTCCACCTATAAATGTAAAAATGGATAAATTCCTTATCCTTAATGAAGTTGGTCAGGGTCGTTCGTGAGATAAATTATGAATAATCACCGAGTTCCATGGATAAGGTCCCAACCAAAATTCCTTTGCAGTGTGCATATGGCATGGTCATTATATATGCTTCTCCCCTGGGCAGCAGAGTCAAAGTCGCTTGACCTTCCAAAATGGCCGATGTGGAATTGCCTATGGATATAGAATTTGAAAAAATAAGATTTTCCAATATGTGTCTGAAATGGGTTACCGTAAAATTTTGATTTTGCCAGAATTGCAGAAGAAATGACAAATCCATCTTTTTTATTGCTCACGTAAAATGCAGAGACTGGCGGATGATGAGAAACCTATTTTCAAATAATCAATTAGTTTATACTTTGCTCATCTTTGTGCATATAGGCAAAGTATTACTTGTTCCGCAAGATAAAAAGTTCGAGAGCCATTTGGATGTTCCCAGAAACATCGGGTAGTTTCTCCAAGGATCGGATTATAAGGCTTTTTGAGTCTGTTACAGTAACAACATTTAATTAATTATGCCCTTGTCGACTTCACACCAAAAATTATAAATGCTAAATTATATTTGAGTTATGCAAATAAAAAGTAAAAATCAAATTAAGTACAATCTAACCCTTTAGGCTTTTTGTAGAACCCAGAGAGATACCAACGAAGAATTGATTTCATTCGTATGTAAGCGTCATCTTCTTGCACAGCCCTAAATACGCGTACAATCATTAACCTGTTCTTTAAATGTTAATAGAAACAAAATCGTACTGAGAAAGCAAGTCAGCATGGTAGTAATAGTCTGTGAGCTTGTCAAGGAATGATCTGGGTTCCAATATAAAGCTGAAAAAATAAACATCAAAATCAATCATATAGTTAATACTTACAAAATAAAATCAATGGAACGTGAGCAGAAATTTAATATTAATGCTTACGTTGGTAGCACCACACGTGACAAGTCCTAAAGAAAAATAAATTTTATATAATGTAAAAAATTGAGCATATAGAAATTCTATTTTAGTCATTTAAGTAAACTATTACAACGTACCATTCCGGGTCGCACTTGTTTGACCAGAAACCAAAGTAATGACTTATTTTCATCTCCCAAGACTTCTGAATGTTCACCAGTTGTCTAAAATATGGTGTTGTGTTTTACAAATCTGTTTTACCTATGGTGCATACACACTATAAAACTTCAAATTACATGAGCAAACTCCTCCTCAATTTTAGGTGCATAACATGTTTCTGCAGGAGTAGTATCTATCTCTTCCAAACTTCGCTGGTTCGATTCAAACCGCTTTCTCCGCTTCCGTATCCCCTGCGTGGTCATGGGGTCATCACCATTTTTAACAATTCCTTCCTCGGGTTCATCATACTCATCATCGTCCGAATCATGGTCAATAGCTTCCTCGATGTGTGAGGTGTCGCTATCGGATTTCTCTGAGTTACTCCGAGTTCTGTTGTTCTCTTCTGCGTCTGAAGGACACCAATCTATCGTAATTCATATCATAGTGTCAGCATTTATAACTGAGTTTGCGTTTGGGCTGATTTAATTACAAACCTGCGTCATGAGTTGTGTCCATAGCGTCTCCAGTACGCGGTGATCTAACGAGTAGGGAAGGACACCTATACCAGAATATAAACAATTAATCCATTAATTTTAGAAATCCTTTATTTTGTGATCACGTCATAGTCAATTAGTGTTTTACTATATGTGCTTAGAAGTATCTGTTTCGACACCTATTGTTGAGAGAACCTACTCTGGTTGCTTATAGGGGATGTACTGAAAGACAAACTGTCCTAATTTCAGTTTCTGCACCACAGCATTTGTTAAAACTAGCAACACCTATCCTTTACACGAAGTAGACAATAGCACAAACCAAGCGACAAGATAAGAGATAAAAAATCGATTTTAGACGTATAAAAGTGTTTCACAAGTGGTGAGGTGAGTGTGAGTCCAAGTATGTTAAGTTGTATCGTAGACACTCCAATATACAATATACTTTACTTTTGCGTGTTTTGTAATAATGCTTTCTCTCCTTGCGAATATCCACGTCATCTTAACATTATAGTATCGGACAATACAAATTTTCCCAATTGGAAGAAACTTGTGTCTTGTTTACCAATTGTTTATAGTGTTTGCCTACATATCTATCTACCCCTCACTCAGTCAATAAATTATGAAAATGACAAGCTTATGTAGCGTACCTAATGCTCATTGCATTCAGCAACTCCAATCCATCCATCCAACACTTCCCTTCATCCGTTGTGGGTGCTCTGCAAATTAAATAGTTGGTCGGAAGGGGTTGTACCACGGACCCAATAGTTTCGCCATCTGGACCTCGTGTCGACCAAATTGATTGTTCCAGAGGATGAAACAGCTTAAAGCAAAACCCGTCTTTCTTCGAAGGTCGCTCAATTACTTTGCAACAACCTAAAAGCACAGTGGCGACCCAATGACTGCTCTGTAAATGGAAAACATGAATTATCCGTATTAATTATTTGCATATAATCCTTATACAAAAGGATAAGAATATCCCAAAATATAAGACAATTTGTGACAAGCTTTGTCTTACTTTCACCTTGCCCTTGTACAGAAGGAGAAGACCGGGTTTGAGCACGGCGAAGAGTTTGGTCCAACTTTTGAGCTTCCCTCTGACCTTTAGTGCCCCGGATAGGATGATGATTGACGGATCTTTCAACGCGGATGTCAGTTCTTTCGCCACCCTCTGCTTTTCCTTCCGATAGTTCTTCCTCTGAGCTTTGTAGGACAGCTCCTGATGATACATGATTTCAATTTTACTCAATTATTATGTAATTCAAATTAAATTAGTATAAATAATGAAATAATAAGTGTAATATCAAACTCCACGACTAATAATATATTATGCCTCCACGAGTTCTATCTCTAAAATGAATGAATGATTTGAAATATTCAAATATTGAATATTGTAGGAGAAAAAAATGAAGAATTATAATAGTATTATAATGTACGTCAAACTTCAAACAACATGCAACATAAGAACACTCGGAAATACGAGAAAAAGATTGTAATGCAATATGACGGATAAAAATTGATTCTTCCTCACAATTACCATTAATAAATATTAGATTCGGAATGGAAGGTATTAAATTTGGGACAAAATTGAGAAGCTTATTTCCTCCTCCCACACAAGTAGAACTTATGTAGAGAAGAAGTTCAAAGAGAAAGAATTATAGATAATGACAAATGATGTTCTGTTGCTTACCTTGCTGTCGTCTGCATTTTCCTCGCCCACCACCGAACCTGTCATAAGTTTACGAAAAAATGCTCGTAATTTCATCTTCAATACCTTTCACTCCTAATAAGTTTGGAGCGTCTTATGTATAAGCTCCTCAGCACAATAATTATTTGTGTCAGACAAAATGAGAAATCTAATTTGGAATTGGAGTGATGTGATGATGATGGTGAATGACAAATCGAATGAAATAAAAAAAAATCTTTCTTTTGGGTTGTTCTGCCTTGCATATGACAGAAAAAGAAGAAGAAGAGGTTTTCGTTGCCTAGGAAATGAGATATCGTAAATCGGGTGGAGTTGACAAATTCTCAAGCTATTCCTAGAACTGCACTCTATTGTTGATTAATAAGAAGAAAGTTTATTGTGTTGAAAAATAATCAGCTCTACAACACTGTCCTGTCCTTCCACCAAGTTTTTAAACACGGAATTAATGAGAAGTCTTTTTATTCTAATTAGACCAGTCAAAAGGATGGAAAACTGTGAAAATGGATTAATAAGCAGGCTTTGAGACAGTTTCATGCAAATTTTGAGAAAAGTTTAAGTGACTGATTGTCTAAAAAAAAGCTAGGTATAAAAGGCTTATACTTGCATATTATGTATTTGTCTCATACATTCCAAAGTATTAGTTGATTCCATTAGTTTAGTTGCGTATTAATTCATATTTTATTTTAAAAAAAGATTATATACGTATGTATGTCAATATGAGTTTGCATTGCGAAAGAACCCAATTGTAGCAAAAACTCGAAGCCAAACAAAGCTATGGCATTAAATGTAATCTAACTGAATTATTTGGAGAGTATGGAAGGAAAGGGAATCGACTTTCAATGAAAAAATATACAAATGATAAAATACGTAATAAAATACCTGGAGAGTTTGGACTCTTGTTGTTGAGGGATTCACTTGAACCACCATGAGTATGAGACTGTGACCCAAACTTTGGGAGAGAAACGTGCAAACTTGGCTTCCGTTTCAGCTCTGCTAACAAATGGGAAAAATCAGAAGAAGAAGAGGTCACAAGACCTAATCATAAAATTTATCAAAATTTTAGAAAGCAGTAGTAATAATAATAAGTATAATAACAATAACAAGAAAATTAGTAGTAGTGCTGAACAAAATGAGCGGAGCAATAAGTCGAAAAAAATTACCCGTCATTTTGCTACTGCTGCATGGAGTATTATGCATGCTTGTATTATGGCTTGTATTCTGGGCGCAAGAAGAAGGAGACGTTGCAGACGTTGGAGGAGTAGCAGCAGTACTGCTTGAGGAATGGTACGATTGAGTCTGTTGAGAATGAGACGAAGAAGAGTTGTTGCTGGTAATGGTGTTGTTTCTGGATAAGTTATTACTACTACTAACGTAGAATGATGAATTGGTGGTGGTGTCCTGCTGATGGTGCTGAGGTGAATGGGAAATACTGTTGTTGGTCTTTGGCGTAACCCTCGCCGCCGCAGTCGACGGAATGTTGACTGCTTCTGACATTTTCTTTCACGTACACATATGAATAGCAACCGGTGAAAATTTCAGGGTTGCCTCCTCACAATTATTATTGTACCAGGTTCCTAGCAATCAAAACAAAAACATTTAATGAATCTTTTGGTTTCATAAGCTGCTGGCTCATTTTGCTGGGCGTTTTGCTAAAGATTGCATAAATACTGTATACATATATGCGAATTTAAGTGGGTTAGCACGGTTGCCTTGAATTTCGTCTCTGAATAATAGATATTATCGATGGGATGAAGACAAGCCTCCTCGAAATATTGATTTATATTGCAAAAACATTGTACTGTTTGTTATAGAACATTATACACTAACTCAATTTAGTCTCATAATAGTGGTTGACAGTTTGCTTCAATGGAAATACAATAATCCCAGTGTTATAATGGTGGAACATGAGCTATATACATGCTATATAATATTAGTATTGTGTTTCTGTGTTGTTCAGGATGTCCTAGTTTCAACGTGTAAATAATATTATGCATCTTTTATACCTTTACTTTCAGTAAGCAAAACTGCCACATGAAGTTTCGGGTACCACATTTCATAGTACCTATTCACTACCCAGGTTTATATTTAAATATGCAAATGCATACGCAGGCATTTAGTGCAAGGAAATAAGCAGTCATTATTACAGTTTATGCTTGTTGCTGATTCAAACTTTTTACATTTACGTCATAAGTTGGACGCAACAATGTGTATATCCGTATTTAATGAGAAGATATCTTAGCCAAAGCCGTTGATTGAAAATATGGAGACAATTTTTTAGAGTTGTTTACATTGCGCTTGGAATTTGAAACCATTAAGTGTTTCGAACTAATAGGCATGGTACCAAATATCCAATTATCTTGGATTTAATGATGCGAGTTGATGTCACTTTCGTGGCAGGAAAATAATGTTGAAGCTACCTAAACGTGTTTATGAGTACTATAGTACGAATGCATACACTATACACGCGGATATTTATGTTTTACATGACATTTGCGTTTTATCTTATACATACCTGACTACTGAAGTATTTTTGTGCATCGTCGAATTTGTTTGTAGTTTAAGAAAAAACAAGGGTTTACAAATTCATCTACTTTTGCAGCCTTGAACTGGAATTATATCATTTGAACTTCGTAAAAAAGTATCATGTGCGAGTAAATATTCAAATGTGAGTCATTTCATTTCTTTTATCATTATCTTAAAATACGCAATTGTATCGAATTAAATCAGATTTCTTCGTAATTCGTATATTCGTATATGTTTCTTTTTAATAACAGCAAATAAGAAGTATACGATTGTACTTGAAAATCGACTTTCCTCATTTAAAAAAAATATAGTTTAACGTAATATTGTCTTGTCGCATTCTGACTTCTAGAATACGACAGTTGACAGTTTAGGAAATGGTTATGCTATTTGTACACATAAATGAGTTTACAACAAAGAACATTGTGGATGTTATTAAACACAATTGATACAGTTGTATTAACCATTATTTTGTTGGATTTAAGCAAGTTCAAGTGTTTGGAATATTTCACTTTAGCACGAGTGCACGAGCCGGCTCATAGACTCAATCATAGACTACGCATCAATTTTTTGTCATGATGACTTTACTTTATTTTTACTTTTTTTTCAGTTGTAAACATTCATTTTTCCATCTAGTTTATTCAATCTCTACTTTCATGTTCCACCACACTGTGCTCCATTTAAATATCAACCTGTAAAAAAACAGATTTCTCTGTTATATATCCCACCTACCTTTTTATGTTACTGTGAATCCTGTCAGCTTTGATGCAAAACAAACAAAGATGTACGAATAAGGTTGAATATAGCTTTTCACACTTTTATTCAGTTTATGAAAACTTGAAAAATTTTCATGTTTTCCACATAAAAAATTTGAAAAGATTATCAATTTGTATATCAAATCCAGAGGATAAGGTTATGCAGCAATATATATATGCCTGTCACACCAGATTTTGTCAATCACTCTATTACGGATCAATTGTTTTCACAGATTGACGCGTGACGCACTTACACAAAGCATCCTATTTATCTATAAACAACTAGTACGGTCTTCAAAGAACTTCGTTGGCGTCACTTTATATCAGATGAACCAGTCCTACAAATATTTCGCCAATTGAATAAATAAAAACTTTACTCATTGGATATCTGTGTTCTTCACACTTTGCGAAAAAAAACTAGAAACATAGCACTTTTTAATATGACATAACGGATTGACAACCACAACATATATCTATGTATGTATATACTAGTACATATGTATACGACGAAATAGTGAGTTGACATTCACAACAGCTCAAAACAAATTAATTTTCCGTTGCTCAAAAATAAACTGAGACTGCAACAAACCAGTACCAACAAATCACAAACTGACGACCAAACTTGCATACATAAAATGCAAATGTATGTCCGTAACAAGATCAAGTTTAAATAACTTTTACCTCTCTCTCTTCCAGGCAGAGCGTATAGTGTCACTGAAGTTTTTTATTGAATTCAATTGAACTCGCAGTGCTATCCATGATATGCTAAGTTAAGTTACTCAGCTATGAATTTATACTAGAGAGAGGTGCTGTCTAAAAGATGATCCCGTCGGCTTTAAATAATAGTAATTTTTCACAGATTCATCAAATCAACAAGCACGAACTGTGATTAAAATAACATTTACTCTGTAAATCAACTTGCTTGTTTATGTAATGGAAGTTAACTCCTTCCACTGTACAGATAATGATAATCCTTACGTAATCGTGTATGTATGAGTACTTATTTCCAATACTAACTAAAATAAAACTGCCACTGCCAACCAATCAACATGTTTTAAGCCCGTAAGCCCCATGTTTTAATCCCTTATTATTTGGAGAAATCAAATAAATTGCAAATGGATAAATATGTACACGATGGTTTCCTTAAAGATTACCTGATACAGACCCCAGGTCACATAGTTCTTTTAAGGAGAATAATATTTGTTAAATAGCTGGTAAATAGTGTACAGTGTAGAGTTTTCACTGATCTGTTTTTTAATGATTCACTACTACTGGTACATTGCAAATTATAAACCGTTGCGCAAAATATATTCTGCAGGCTGAATGTATATAAAGAACACCGAACTAGCAGTTTAATTCTAGATTAGAAGACGATACATATATGGCAACTCCATAAAGTATCAAATTAAATTGAATGCAAAGTCAGAAAGTCACGTTCCTTGCACATAAACTGTCAAACGATATCATTTCAAGAATATGAAATATCTATGCTTGACAGTGGCAATGAAATCTTATATGCTCCAATTTTCATGACCCAACTACATGTTGTCTGGAGCTGTTGACTTGAAAATTTAATGTATGGAGTTTATGTATATGGCATATGGAGTTGTTCATGTTAAAATCCAAAAGTCACTGCATTTATCTGTCTAAATGTGATACAAGTATGAGAAAAGCAAAAATTCTTTTAATAACCCAATTTGCATTGCAAATCTACATTGTTTCAAATATTTCTCGCTTAACGTTTAGCATATTCTTCTTTTCACACAAGCTGTATTAGTAGAGAAGTTATTTACAAAATCTAAAAAAATCTAATTTGAAAGCTTTGTTAATTTAAAGATTTCTTATTTTAGGAAAATATCTCCGGTTTTATGCGCATTATCGGTATATGAATGTGAATGATTATGAATATAATGTAATTTTTTACTAAAATTCCAGAGGAAAAAGTTATTAATTGTTAATTTAATGTTTACCTTGATTTGATTAAGGAACCATCCTTTCATGCTTGTATCCGTAAATAATTTAAGCACACATTGTTAACCAACACAAAAACATTTTTACGAATGTTAACATAGCACCAACCAATTTTGAGCTAACTTCGCAATTTAATTCCTTTTTATAGAGCTTGTCCCAAATCCAAATTATGTTTTCGCATATAATTTCGGATATTCGCGTCCAACAACTTGGTTAAGCGTAATTTGTAATTTACTTGTGTTGGATAAGAGACTTTCTTTTCCGTATAATAATAGCACTCGTAATTGTACACTGCTTGAGCCCACTTTCCCTTCAATTATTTACAATTTACGTAGATATCCTGCAACTTGGAAGTATTAATAATTTGTATTTCAGACATTTAAACACAACAAAGTCCACTTGACCCTCAACTAACCCACCATAACCATTGAATTTCTGTTGTATTGTGTTTTGACACTTGCTTACAAACAAAAACGCCCAAACAACTGTTATCACTTCTTATCAAGTATTAACCAACTACCATCCCAACTTGTCATTAAATTAAATAAGTGTAAATAAATGAGTCATCTGGTTTATTTGGTTGGTTGGTACATCAACCCTTTTGGGAAGTGAATTTTAGTGAGTGAATGAGTACGCACAATAACTAAACTCGACTACATAATAATAAATTTATTGCATTTTGCCTTTTCTGTCAACTATCTATATATATATTACGTATACTATAATTACGTGCACCAATAATTACGTTAACTTATTTGTAGCACTAATCTCACATTCAGTTTTTATCTTCAAATTACTAATAATATAATAATAATAGAGTTGGCTATAAACGGACAGTTATACAGGATTGAGCATTTCACATAAATATTTGTATTTGTAAATAGTGGTTTGATTTTGAGGACAGTTGTATGTCGTTATATGTAATGACTGAGCAAAGTAAGATGTTAATGCAGTTGTTGTGAATCCCAAACTAAGAAGAAGCGTAGCTGATACGATGCAGCAAAGCATAGAAGAAGTTTTCCGCAAGATATCTGTATTATGTATGTGTTTAAGTTAGACTATGTATGACGAGTGTGGAGAAAGTAAAGCGGAGATGAGATGCATCATGACCAACCAACACCACCATCACACTACAGACTCGTATCACTTTCCCCAACTTTCCCTTTCTTCAGCATGCATCATTTCCAGGGCAGCTTTCTCTTTTGGAAAAAATTTGCATAATCTTTTGTAAATAAAAAAAATGAAACAGTTTGACAAGATATTGTAATCCGATCAATCTTAATGTTAGAAGATTATGATGATGATGAAATGATTCATTGAAATTATGGACAATTGTATTGCGTTATATTGTAAATCCGCATATACGAGTTGAGGGCAAAGTGAGGTTTCTCTTCCATCCAAAACCGCATTGGCTTTATGCATAGGAACGACTCGGTTTTTTGTGAGTAGTTGTGAAAACTAGAGCATAATTTTGGAGAAGAGCGCCCATCTTGCACATGGGTCCGTAGAGTTTCGAGAGTTCAACGCAAACACCGCCACCACCAGTGCAATAACACGGTTTAAAGCCTTATGCATTGCATATAACAACCCTTTTACTGTAAAGGATTTGTAATATACAGGGAGAGAGAGAGAGAGAGACCAGCACCAAGGTTGGCTTGTTAAAAGGAGGGATATTACGGCATAACACACTATTACATTACAGCAACCAAAGATCAGCCGTCATCATCAACGGGTGAAATCACCATCTCTCGTTGCAACCAACCAAGAGCAAAAATTGTACTTTCCATCATTCCACTCATTTGTGACACTCAACTAACACACACACAATATAACTAACATACACATCATTTACTGTATACCATCTAAAGAAAAAGCATTAATTGACATTTATTAGTCTGATTCTGGTTCTGGTGAAACAATTGGATTTGAAAATGTCATGCCCTGTGTGGTGATTTGTTAGTGTAGTCAGATTCCAAGTGGTGTCCCTTCCATTCATTTTGAACACTGTCTGTAACATTTATAGTATTACAGTTTTGGTGATTGATTCAATATAGCGTATTAATGCGTTTTATTGGCTATTGTTAAAGAAAACGAAGAGATACTTAAACATACATATTGGATGGATGAGGATAGAAAGTAAAGCAACATGTCTTTGTTGCTCTTCAAGTTGTTAATATTGGTGTTTACAATTGTAAATGATCAATGGATCAATGTGAAGTAAGTGATACGGCGTGGTAGTGCAAATATCAAGTAACACCATCATTATTTAACACGCGAAACAAAGAAAAGTTGGGTCCATCAGGGATTAACCAACCAACCTCAGCAAGTCCATTTCTTAACACAATCAATTGCTTAAGAAACTAGTTACAGTAAAATTAGAAAATTCTAAGAAATAATTATTAATTCTTCTTCTTCACTTCTTAAATCTCCATCAATTGGAAATTAACTGATTGTATACTACACATTATGCAAGAAGACTGATTATGGATTACAAACAAATACATCACCACACCCTCTCTCTCAAAGTCTAAAATCTCATCAGTTTATCAAGAACAACAACAAAAACTTTATACAGCTAATTAGTTATTTTAAGACCTACGTCTCCAAACCACAAAACATAATATACCGAAATAGTCAAGGAAGTCTAATAAAATAAGAACCAAGAAGAATTAGGATATTGTGAAATAATTAACAAACGATATTTTTTAGCAAGATATAGTACCTCTGATTTTGCTAATCAGTTACCTGTCGTGTTGATCTGACTTGATTTTAATACTCTATCCACAATCAATCAATCACTAATTACTAAGTTTTAAAAAAGGAGACATCAGGATTAGATGAGAATCAATGCAATTTGCGAAGATAATAGCAAAAACATCCAATGCAACTGCAGATTCAACTGCAACCTTAAATGAATATTATTATAACTACATGTCTTTAACTTTCTTTGAGTAAAACTCGTGATTTGCTTCTGTGACTTCTTCCACACGCCACCCAGCTTCCAGACTCTTGCTCATCCAAACATTCAATTGTTACCTTAATCATCAATTGAAAACTATTTTTACATAAAATAATATTCAGTTCATTTAAGAAATATATGCAAGTTAAGGACAATTATCATCACGATATCTTAAAAACTTAAAAACTGATACTAGTTAACTTTCATCTAATTTAAATATCTCGAGTGAATAAATACTGTAATACGTGTACGGAAAAAATAAGATATAGAAATGTCGGGTTTAAACTCGACGATGACCACTTCCGCTGCTGGTGGGGAGAGTGACGACATGGACAAAGTTCTTACCTCTTATTTCGACAAAACAGTAAACTCCAACACTATAAAAGTGAGTTTTTTTCTATAAATAGTTTCTTATCAATGTGGAGTGGTCTGCAAGTCTGTATATTTTTAAGACAAACTGAAAGCATGTCAAGTTAATTGAAGAAGGTTAAAATGAATGTCTAACATAATATTCTAGTGTGTAGTCATAGGTTTTCATTAAATTTTACAACTAAAATGCATTTAAGTACCGTAAATGCTTATGGATATACCCCGCCCGTTAGTTGGCGTCTTTTCCCTGGTTCAATGAGATTAGTCCTGAATTCATCTATCTCCTCCTTTCACTCACTTTCTCCATCACTTCACTCCAACCGCTCTATATTCGCCGTAACACATTTTGCATGCTTTTAATAATAAACATCTTGAATTGGAATATTTAGAAATGATAAAATTATGAAGTTCATAAATTCCATCTATGTAAATTAAATGTCATAAAAATACACAAATGCTTTAATTTTTCCACTGATATGAAATTTTCTTTTAAAAATGTGTATCTTCTTGAAATGAATATTTTGAGTTTATATTTATTTTATTTTCGTAGGAAAAACCAACGCCCTCGTCCGAGCTAAGCAAAGGGGACTTGCTAAAGATTTTGTCATATTTGGAAGGAGAGGTTCAAGCTCGTGATGTTGTAATTGCTACTTTAAAATGCGAACGAGTGAAAAGGTTATTGGCCGACAATAAATATATATTGACCTCTGACCCTTCACCCTTCGCCGCACTTAAGAGGGATTCCTTTGCTACTTATGTTAATTCTGCGGACTCCAAGGTATGCAAACATAATATCTGGGTACTTCTTGGGAGTGATTGTTGAAAACCAATGTCTAAAAATTGGTATATTGCAGGAGGATATCGAGCTGGTTCGACTATGGGAAAATCAGAAAGTTTCTCTAGAAAACATTCTTCGTAAACAACGAAGTTCAATGAAACATATGCAAAAAATTATGTCAGATTCTGAAACCATGCACAAAAAAATGGCAGATGAACTTGAAGAGGAGAAAGAAAAAAACGCTTCCATGAAAGGTAAAAACCAAACCAACCCCACCTCATTTATTTTTTTTAATTTGACTAAACTTCAACAATTTGCATGTCCTAATTTAGATGGTGCAAAATTAAAAGAAGAATTAGAAATTGAGAAACAATTGAGGGCAAGACTGGAAAAGGAACTGAAGGACACCCAAGACTCACACGATGAGGAGAAAAATAAACATAAAAGCATCGTCCTCCTTCTTCTCACGGAGAGAAAGCGCATTCTCAAACAACTCGTGGAAGAGAGAAAGCGATCCGCGGATTTGTTGGTTATGATTGAAGAAGAGAAGCGTCAAGCGTTATCCATGGCTGAAGGGTTGGAGGAAGAATCTCAAAAAGCATTGAGAATGGAAGCGGAATTAGAAAGACAAGCAGCCGGCTTTAGAATAGACCGTGATCGATTGACAGCTCGAATTCGTATTGAAGAAGAAAGAAGAATTGAAACGGAAAATCAATTGAAAACTCTTCGCACTGAGGTGATGACATTTACATACATCATTTACATAATGATTGACATGATGGACATGCAGACTGATAATATAATAATATAATGCTTTAGGTGGAATCTCTAAGAAAACAGTTGGCAGAGGCACATTCTGTGGCAATGTTCCAGGCATCTATTGTCAATAACTCGAGCGGTTCAACGAGTAAAAAAACTGCAACCGTTGTTAGACCAACAGCCACCGTTTCTTCGGTTCCTGTCGTGCAGCCAAGTATGATATCTTATTATTATATGCATGATATATTATCATTATTATTGCAAAAAATATATTTCTTAAAAATGTGCATTGTATTATTGCAGCAACTGGAATAGCAAAACCTGTGACAGCAGTAGTACCACCGCCACCCGTAGTATCTCAAAACGCTGCGTTGTCTCCGTCGGTTCCCAACTCTGTGCTACAGGTATTCGTCTTCGGAATTTTGTCCTGGTTTTGATACCTGTCGATATACTGATTTTCCCTCATTTTTCTATTTATTTATTTGACTTTCTATTTATTTATCTAACTTGCAAATCTTAATCCTTTACTTACAAATTTCTCATTTTTATTGAACTAAAAATTAATTAATACCACCGGAAGCACTTAACTAACAATAAGTATTTGCCAATTTTTCCATTCATTTCTTTACAAGAAATGAGATGGAGAGATAATGATAATAATATTCATACCTAACTAAACTCAAGTTAGTTTTCAAGCTTCATTTCTCCGCTTTTTGGAAAGCGGATAAAATGATGATTCGCTAGATCACGTATTTATTTCCAAAGTTGTACACCAACCAACTTATGACTCTGATTGCTTAATTTGCCTTTATAGTAGTCTTGTTAACCCATGTCATGTAGTCCTGTCCCAATCCTAAATTCACTTTTTGTATCCTTGTCTGAAATCCTAAAAAGGTCAAGGGTAAATGTTAACACGGGATGCTATTTTGTGAAATTGTAGACAAAGCCGCCTAGCAGCAGCGACAAGAGTGGTGGATCGCTTCTAGCAAAAAAGTATAGTTTAGGTCCCAAGCCTGTTCCACCTCCGGTTCCTCCCAACAAACCCTCCGTTCCTCCCAAAAGTGGATCTCTTACAGCCAAAATCCACGCTGCCAAACTGGAGCAACAGATTACCTGAGACGAGGGTTTAATTTAAGTTCTTTAAATGAGTTGCTGCAACAAACACTAAGAACCACCTCCCATACAGCAGAGAAGAATCACTTAGCCATCGATCGGGGGTAATAAATAAACCAACAACGTGCGAAGAAAGTTCTTAGTTGGATGGAAGAATATTCATGTCGTCGTCATCATCATCACTCTTCCAATTACTATTAAAATTATAGTCACCAATCAACGTGGAGTCGATCGAGTCATTATTTGATTTTAGTTGTACTTCATTCATACTATACAATGTGCTGGATAGAATTTCAATGTTATTTTGTTAATTATTTGTTGCGGCATTCCTCTTTTTACTGTGTTTAGGGAGGAGATGAGATGATACTGTGTCAAAATGTATGAGTTCCACATACACATACGAATTATACTTATTTTAAAAACCATCCCTATATTGGATCCGTCTAGATTTTAGGCATTAGTCCACATGTCAAATAATGTCAATATCATGTTCGCAATATATGCAATGCAATGGTCTTAATTATTAAACACTGTCAAAGGAGCGTGGTACTAAACTTAGCACTTACGTTAGATAATTATGTACTTTAGGTGAGATACGGTCTCTCGTAGATCTCAATTGTGTACGCTTTTCATCCTTATTTTTACCATAGGCTGGCTTAGACAACCATACTTCTTGTCAACTTATTAATTACTATAAGTGACTTATCATTTGTTACAAAAAGCTTCAGAGGCGTCTTAAAAAATACATAGTTTGTAAAACTACGTAAAATGCTATGTAACCTAATATGCATTTAATTTATACTGTCATTTTTTTGAAGGTTTTGACTAATTTGTACCCTCTGGTTTTGTCAAATTTAAAAAAATTGTGTGAATTATTATTTCGTATTATTATTGCATACTACTAATATATGCACGGATCGGTCAAGGTATTTATATTGTTCATCATTTAATGTTTTTTAATGTTCTCGCCTTTTTACAAACTTGTTAATCGTTTCTGTTTTTGTATTAACTTTTTAAGTAAGTAACAACATTTTAACGTTGTTTTTACTTTCACCACAACAATAGCGCTATATATATGGGTTATAGCGTTCCATTATCTGGTCTGAGAGAAACGACGATAAATGCAATGACCAAGATGCAAAAGTACGTGTACTAGACTTGTCAAGAACCTTAGATAAATTACCAATTGACAAAAAATATAGAGCCGGTATATTCTAAATACTTCGAACAGTGTACCTTCTGCAATACTATAAACTTAAGGTCTCTAGATAAATAATAAATATGATTAGTTTTATGCATAGTGGGTAGATTTACTTAGAAGTGACTGCTCCTGTGTGTGCCGTCACTGATAGATGGACGATGATACGATAGATAATGATTAGAATTTAGAATTACCTTAGACCTAAGAAACAATGATCATTGTATTATTAAGAAACATATGGACTGTTGCAAAGAAATGAGTCGAAGGCAGGCTAGCCAGAGGTAAAAAATGATTTAGACCGAAGAAGAAGCGATACTACAAAAAAGTACCCAGTACTAGTTTCCTTCCACTACTTTCGTCGTCTGTGTGTTCCTCTCCTGAAATATTTTGACGCAAGAGAAAATTAGATAAATGAGATTGTTCGAGACTGGAGTATATGGATGGATGCTCAATCTCAAAAAAATCACTCTGGAAAAAAATACCAATATGAGCAACGGGCAACAATAAAACCGGAATTTATTTCATCCAACCAACCGTTGATTAAATATTTGATTTTCTTATATATTACATGTAATGTAGTTCCATATTTGCATATTTTCGGAAGAAATGGTAGACTGGAGGCGACTGGAGTATGCAGACAAAATATTTATTACAATATTTAGCCAGTGACATAAGGACATATAATGGATATATAAAACAAATACAGATAGACTCATATGTAAGAATCACGTATCTTAAAAAAATCTTAAAAGTTTTGCTCTTAAAGGAAACATTTTATAGAAAGGCTGTAAATATATTTTTAAACAGCAGGACGTGAGTGTGAGAGGGATGGTGGCTGGTTCCCTGATTCATTGGCCGTTGTGGAATGAGCGGCTTGTAGTGCTGCGCCTGGACCTGGTAGTATTTTCATTTTTGGTTAATTTACTGAGTGTGATTGTATTCTTCTTGCGTCCCCAGGGGGGGTTCAGTAATGCGTTTTCGGCAAGACACTACTGCAGTATGAAGGAAAATTTTACAAATTTTTTTTACCGCCTGCGGCCGCTGCTGCTGCCGCGTAGTAACTTCCATTTAATCCATCAGGGAATGACCCACCAGTCCCGGTCGAACCCCCCATAAAATACTCTTTGTTGACACAATTTCTAAGAGAATCAGGAATTCTCCCGACGATTGCGCGTCGAATTTCAGAAGCCGCCATTTCTCTAAATTCACAATAAAATAAAATCTTTAACATTTGTTTCTCAAACGAGACAAAGCAAATACTTGATATCGTTGTGGGTTCTGTCTACGTACCTCAGCTCAGTGCAAGATGCGTCAGAATAGAAAGCAGCATGAGGAGTGCAAATTAAATTAGGTGCATCTTTCAGAGGGCCTTGGAATACGTTGAAGGGTTCGTTTTCATGAACATCCAACGCTGCAGATCGTATTCTACCCTCGCGTAGTGCAGAGGCGAGTGCTGATTCATCCACCAGTCCTCCCCTTGCTGTGTTCACTAAAAATGCTCCTGCAACATCAGACAAGTAAAAATCTCAAAATGTGTCCAAAAGAATTTTTTCTTAACTCCACATCAAGTAACAATTTAATCTCTTTTTTAAAACTACATACCCGGTCGCATTTGCTTCAATGTGTACTCGTTAATGAGATGATGATTGTGCTCATTCAGAGTGCAATGAAGTGACACACAGTCAGACTGGAACAGGAGATCTTGTAACGTGTAAACCCTCGTAACTCCCAAGCTTTTCTCAATACCATCCGGTAGATATGGGTCATAAAAAATGACATTAAAACCAAAGGCCTTAGCCCTCAGTGCAACAGCAGACCCTATTCGGCCCAAACCAACAATGCCCAACGTGTCACCACGTATCCGGGCACACCCCTGCGCGGCCTCCCGTACCTGGATCCATAATTCAAACCAGCTTAGGTAATGCATCTGCTCATTTAGTTATATAGATTTATATGAATAAATATTTGCATGTAGTACCTGTTCAGGTCCTGTAAACTTTTTGCCATCCCTCACCATATTGGCCAACCAGTAAGTTCTTCTGTAGAGATTCAGAATCAGACAAAGCGTGGTGTCTGCCACTTCTTCAACTCCGTAGCCGGGTACATTGCAAACTGCAATTCCCAACTCTCCAGCAGCCTATAGGAACAATAAAACATACCGACGACGGAAAATGAATGAACTGTCGACTCAGACTCAACTCGCGTGTATCTTATTACACACACACAAACGACACACAAAAACAGAATACGTTTACTTTTACTACAACTTTTCTACCAACAACTACTAAAACTTTCTTCTTTTTTAAATAAAAGAAACTGCAATCTACTCACCTTGACATCTATGTTATCAACTCCTGATCCAATCCTGACAATGATTCTGAGCGCCTTGAACTTTTCGAGATCTTCCTTCGTGAGAGTGATAGTATGCCACATAAGGGCTCCAACCGCTTCATTTAACACTTTCTCATGAATCTCAGCAGTGGATTGCGCGTCACAAAATGCCACGGTGGCTACATCCTTTAAAATCGGCATTTCGATGGAACAGTCCCTTCCATCCAATAATGCCACGAGTGGCCGGGTATGCATCGGCCCATTGTTAAGGGGTCCGCGCCCTTCACTCCGTGGTCGTTTATTTGAGGAAGATGGCAACATTATATAATTATATATTTATATATTACTTTTTTAAACACATCCAACCAAAAACTCTTCCCTTTTCCACCAGAAGGAAGGAAAGGAGAATAGGAAGAAACGTAGACAATTGCTTATTTGCTTGCTTTATGTGGTAATAATTTTTACTGACGAAGCAGACAGGAACAACCGTTGTGAGTCGTTGTCGGAGGGGAACTGAGCTGGAAGAATGCGATTCCCATTGGTTTTCTGGTAAATGGTAAATGGCGGCGTGTGAGAGAACTCGTTCGAAGCAGAAGAGTTCTCTCAGGAAGAACTCGGCTCAAAAACAAAAAGTTTACTTTTTACCACCAAAGTTTGGAAGCTGTATTACTCCGTCCACCGTGGAAGCGTAAAAGGGACACAACTCCCCGACTTGCAGTGATCTCATCCTTTTTAACCTGTTTTGTATGTCGACAAGATCACAATCTACACTGTAATACACTGTAATACATAAAATTGTTGACTCAGTTTATATAAGTATAATAATGAGGTTTTAATTATTTATATGATGCGTATGATGATGTCGTATATGGCAAGGTTTAGATTTGCATGTGTGTTGATTATTGCTTAAATTCAATAATTACATATGTTTATTTTAAACAATTCTTTATTAATTCATTTTTGCATGGAACATTTAGAAAATATTGCTAGAATTTTACAATTTGTATTACAAAATATTTTCCTCCTCTAAAAATCATCGGATCGAGAATGAATATATCGGTTTTTTCGGAAGTGTGTAAATGTCTGCTTTACGTTTCCGTAGTTTTTACCCTATCCATCCCACACTCCTCTCTCCCGCCCAACCTCTGCTCTGCCAAGCTGCTCCAATTCCTCCAAAAAGTTAGTGGTGCTGGAGCGTAGTGAAAAGTTTCGTTGTCACTTCCGAACTTCTTCCACCCGATTCCTGACCTTCCCTTCATTTCACCAGGCTCAAACTTTCACCAAAACCCAACAACCCACAACATTCACTTCGTATTATGATATCCCTCTCTTTCTCTTCTCGTCATATATACAATATGAAAGAAGGAAGGAAGACAAGGATCCGTCATTTGTACACCACTTTTCTCGTCTATTCATACTGACTATTTTGCATTATTATTATTATTATTATCATTATCATCGTTATTATTATTGCAACAAACTGAATTTTTAATAAAGTACAGTACATTTTACGCTACACATCGTGCATAATATAAATCACTTAACACGATGCATGTTTTATGTGTCTGACACTGACAACACCAGACCACACCACCACGGACGGACGACGGGACAGACCCATGTTTGTGTTAATTAGCGATAAATCCTGGAACAAAGTGTCAAAGAAGAGTTGCTTGTATGGTAATATTACGCAAAACTACTTATACACTTACTTTACTTTTGTTCGTTCTATTCTGAGAGAGAGTGAAAGACGACACAACTTTCTTGGTTTCTTTCCTTCTCTTTGACAAAGTTGTAAGTTCATATTACCACCAATCTCATACCAGCATTGTCAAGTTAAGTTATCTTAACTCTTAAAAAAAAGTATTGGACTAATAAGTTGATTTACAACAATCATGTTGTTGGTAAATTCAGTCTGGATTTAGATAGTTTGGAATGTTGAGGTGAAATATAGTCGTAACTTTGGGGAATGAGACTTGGATTAATTTAATGTTGTTTCTGAACTTAATTCTAGTTAATATGCTTTCTCCTCTGTCGACTTTCACTCCTGATGGGAAAAATTGATCAATTTTGTCTGACAGGAAATTGAGTTGGGGATTAGATTGAATTTCATCAATGTTAAAAACTTGATCCAGTAACTCTTTCTTCCTTTCTTTCCTTGTCCCTTCCTGACTTTTGTCTCAACTTTTGGTCATGTGACACTTTCTCTGGTCTGGTTGCGTGTGGGGCTATTATTACCACTGAGAATAAAGCGGTTTGGTTTGCGGAGTTTATACTTCTCTCTGTTCTGTCCTCCTCATGTTTTCACCCAGAACAAAGTCCGTCCATGAAGAGGAGGAAAACTTTATCATTTTAATCCTGGTCAACTTTTGTCATTTATTACTCCTTGTTCCAAACTAAACTCTGGTAATAAGGGGAAAAGACACAGCGGATGATAAGATGAGAATAGTAGTGATGATGATGGTGGTAGTGGCATGCATTGTGAAGTTTGTGAAACCAAATCACCACCCAACCAAAGTTATTTAGTTGTTGGATGATGTGGATCCTTATTCCTAAGTAAAATTACAGTTGTTGTGAGAATGAGAAGCAATGAAATGTAAAGCATCCCTATTATTCATTCATTCATTTATTTATTTATTTAGTTTGCTTAACTATGTTCATTTCAGAGTCCCACTAATAACGCTCAAAGTTTACCCATCTCATCTCATTTAGTATTTAGTCAACTTCTATCTTCTTCCTATAAACACTATAAACATCAACTATCAAATCCCACTCAGTTTCGGGCAGTAGTCGGTCGGAGAGAGAAAAGGAAGCTTATAAGTTCTGAATGAGTTTATATTAATAAATATGTGCTCAGCCCGAAATGAGTTGTGTTTGTTGAGCCCTTCTTCCTTCCTCTCTCTCTTCCTTCGTTATGTATAAAGTTGGACAATAATATTTGCATTTGTTCCCGACTTCCAGTTTCACTTTATGTCGTTTGTTGTTTAAACTTGCTTTCCTCCTCCTAATAATAATTCCTTCCTATTACACATACCAAAAGTTGGAGGAAATTCACTTGTACACCACATGAACAAGGACGTCTTCAGCAGAACTGTCCTATTACAAGTTTAACTTATTATACATACTATTTCCTAATCATCAAGTAACTAACTAACTATATTCGGTTTAGAAAATGATCTGATGCGGCAAAATTCCTCGAAACTGATTCGCTTAGGGAACAACTTAAACTCCTTCATTTGCATTTGGTGTTGATTTAACACATTGCTTACACGAGCTAATATGAAAATAGTTACTCACACAACTCACAAACTACTAACACTAAAACTCCTCGAGATTACCAAAAGCTGAGATGAGAATTCACACTACCGACTTGTGCTGCAATATTTATTCATAACAGAAGTGTATATAATTAGATTACATACGATGAGATGAGTTAGTGAGTTTACCTAAGGTTAATAAAAATGCAGTAAGTATAGTGATATGCCAGACACAGTTCCGTGTTGTCGTATGTCTGAACTGAGTTATTAGCCATTCAATTAAATTAAACTCAACTCGCCTCACTTTGACTCATGTGTATAGGTAGTTCAGATGCACTTCCAGTAACATCAAATATTTGCAAGAGTCCCATCTTTTTGTATAACGATGCTCTCACTGCAACTCTTGTCTGGAATCTGTATCGTGTTAATTTTCATCGAGAATTTATACATAATATGATATCAATTTACGATTCATTTATGACTTTATGTATTATGTAGAGTCGTTATTATCCTAGACATGCCGTTGTCATTTTAAAATGTGTTTTGTAAGTAATTAATGCAAGTTCAAGTTACTCTTTAAATTAAATGTAATCCTCTAAGCAGGAAAAAATCATCCCTGCAGTTCACATGTCACATGTCTTTGACACTATAAAATCTTGTTCGTCTTTTGGCAACGTTTAGGTTTTTGCTATATTTTGCTTAGTAGTGACAAACCACTATAAAAATCACCATTCAGCCAGTATTTTATATATCAGTGGTATTGATTCATGAATTAAGTGATGAGTGGTAAAATTGCAGTGCATGCAATTTTAATCATCAATATTTCGCTGGAGTAGACAAAAATAAGGTTAGTCCAGCCTAAATTGCTATGCTTAGTAAATGAAAAGATTTATTGATCCACGACGAGAATTGATCAAATAATTCCTCACTCAGATATCGTATTCAATTCATCAAATAAACCCCACCAACAACTTTGGTGAGACAGCGAGACCAGACTCAATGATGATGTAGACACTCCACTCCTTTTATTTGCATGCGAATGAGCAAAAGTGAGGTACAACAGTCATTTAGATATGCTTGGTTTTAGACATAAACTGCAAAATGCACTTTTGCAACATAAACCTCGAGTCACTTTCTGTTGAAGAACGGTAATTTAATTGACAATTGCACCACTAAACGACTCCTCCACATCTCAAACACAAGAAATTCGCATTGCATATTGCATTGCATATGTGCGTCGAGTAAGGTACATTTGACGTTCAATAATAAAAGTGGTGATAAGCTGACTTACTTTTAATGCCTTACAAATTCTAATCAAATTTCGCATTTAACACATACTTTATACACAGTTTTAGAATTATGTGTTGTATATATGATATAGCATATAGCATCACGTGGCGGTTGAACCGTATAGCACGGAAATAAACTGTAAATCATGACATTGAAAAAATAATAGTTAAACCTGGTTTTGCTTGTTTGTAAAAGGTGACAAGATCAGTTGTTTTGACCAAGACACACTACCAAGCAAACTGGCATAACATCTTTGCTTCTAATAAAATTGAGAAGGTGGGTGTAATGTAATGCATTGTAGTGGGCTAAAACCACGAGCTGTCCACTATAAAGTAGTTTGAACTACCTGTTGTTATTTGGTGGATGGCTGTTACAATAAATACCTAATCCAATCTTACCAACCCAACCGGCAGTGACATGACTTAAACCGCATGGCAATTGATTTAGTGAGAAAAGAGCAAGCACAGGGGAAAGCAAAGGGCACTGTCTGTATTATGAAATGAGACGGTCAATCCCAATGGAAATGAAAGACGAGAAGTTGCACATCATGATTTTAATTTTAAATATCAAGTCAATGGTAAAGAAATACCAAGCCCGGGAACTAGCTTATGATTATTTGCAGTGTGCAGCATCATGTGTAATGGCAAAAATGGAACGTTTTACATTTTACCGAATCCACAAATTGACTTATCTCATCAAAGTTATGAAAGACATGTGATATGCAGTCGTTTTATAATCTACAAACTCCTTCTTGATACTTATGTATATTTCCCATATCTCATCCAAGTTAACCGTTCATCTTTCTTTATAAACCGCAACCCGTTTTCTCTTCTGGGAACGGATGGGATAAAGTTGAAGGTAGAAAATGGGATAAAAACTCAACCAATTTAATAACGGGTGCATTTCAAGTACTTTTATTTAGTCCAAAGAATGTGCAAAGGCTAAGCGCAAAGGTGTTGTATTACGTGTGACTGATACTGATAAGAAAAGTTGGTTGCATGGTGTGCGTTTTGGGGGCTTAATATTCTACAGGGAATATATATATTTATAACCAGACTTGTTTACCTGTGTATATTTGGATTGACTTGGGCTATTTTTAACTTATTTTTGGGAAAACAGTTTTTCTTTTATTTGCAGTACTTTATTGAGGGTATACTTGTATTCCCATGTGAAACCTAAATGTGCTACATATTCGTATTTCCCTACAAATGTATTAAAAGATTATATACATACAATTGTCATTTTCGTACAAGATTATACATTTACATACGGAACATTGTGTTTTCCAAGTATCAATTAATTCATGAACTGATATTATAAATACGTCAAGCCATATAATGATTCATAATCATGCATGTTAAAATCTAAATACTGAATATTGCGATGTTGTAAGCCTATGCATATTTTCGTAACCGTCAAGTCCTAACGCATATTCTGCACACCCATAATTCCAGGGAATAATCACGTATTATTATTGTTAAAAAAATTATTGCAAGTCCATCAGTTTCGCTTCGCTGGAAGGATATCAGATAAGCACATCCACTTGACAGGGAAGAGAAAAACAATATAATTCAACCGATTATTCATACATACACATCATAATCAATTCGTTAATAAAACAATTCCCGAAAACAGTAGCGTTGTTCTTGATGCGGTATGATGCTAAGTATGTATGATGATGACCACTGCGTGTTATCCATGAAGGATGGGTGTGTGCAAAACCACTTTTGATTGGCTCGGGCTAAACATGAATTGTCAATAATATTTTATACGCGACATTTTCCTGTGTCCCATTATTTATTGACACTCATATTTATGTACATTTTCACAAACAAATGATGGATTTCATCAAGTCTTGTTTGTTAAATTCAGAATATGAAGAATAAATAGAATATCAAAACAACTATACAATCAACAACCAATAAACCTACGTGATACTATAAATGGCATGGCACATCTATATCTTTCTTTCTTTGCTTCTCCTTCTTTTTTTCTTTCCTGAAACCCGTTCATGTCACGTGTGCAATTGAAATTGACTGACTGGGAGGTGTATGTATCAATTCATGAATAATGACAACGCCAGACAAACAAATGAATTCTATTTATTCTTTCGCGTCGTGGATCCGTACGTATATGATTTACTCGTCGCAGTATTGCAATTCTGCTCCCGTGGAAATTGCGAAGCCCTCCTAACTTTAATATTATTATTCTGCTCTTTTATGAAATTGAATGCGCTTGATTCATATCATGTTTGATGTCATCTGACTTGTGCCATTTGATACTCCATTCAAACTATCGATTTTGTTATGTATTTGAAATGTAGCAAGATATACTGTATGTATGGTTTGGAATGTATTCTTTCTTATATGTGATCCTTTATCTATTGTAATATTTATCCATACATTCAATCCGATGATGATGTATCGCAATCGAAATAATCGCATATATTATTTTTCTCCGTCTCAACCAAGATTATTGTAGAGTGTCTTACTGGAGAGTTTAACAACCTTGATTTTCCTTTAGATTAACAATGATTGCAAATTTGTTATAACCATCATGAGTCATTCTACACTTTAATATTCATTCAAGCAAACTGGTGGGGTCGGGTCGGGCATTCATTTGATTAAATACTCTCTGTTTCATAAGGATTTGCTACATCTGACCAAAATCGGTAGGAAAATTTGCATCTGATATCTCCGCACCACACGAAGCTCAAGTTGAGAGTCTCCACTGTATTGAATTAATTATTGCAAGCTTTGAACACGCAACTTTGTGCTATTACATTAGTTTACATAAATGAGTTCGAATTACTGCTGTTTTGCACAAGTCCATTAGAATGCCTTGGGTTGTGTTGTTGGCTGTTTACATCAGATCTTTATCTTCTTTGTGATAAGAAAGATGGTCGGTTCGTCAAGTGGAGTCAAACGAACGAACGAACGTGGGCTGATGGAAACAACATCCAACGGTGCAAATAAATCTCATGTTTGCACACTCTCATCTCTGATTTTGTAAAGTGGTTTTGGCACAAACCGGTTAAATTAACGACAAGATTTTTGCTTTCATAGAATTTGTTTACTAAAACATTACCCTTGTTGAATTTTAATTATATTTTAAGTACAATCGAATTTTTGTTATGATCTAAAAACAATTCATGTTCTCTAATTGAAAAGCATGCTCCTATGTTTGGACAGTGGATTATATGCATCATGAATTATAATGCTTTATATATATGCTTTATATTGCATTGCAGTAGTTCGCATTGTCCGGAAAAATAAATATTGACTGACCACCAGAATTTCCACATCCAAAACGAGCGAGTGTTCCGGTGGTATTGCAATTTTACTAATTGTTCACGCCTCAGGAGTTCAAACTTTGCATCAATGCAAATAACACCATCAATGTAAATGATTGAATTGAATCATTATGATTCCTAGAGCCAAAACTTTTAAAAGTGAACATGGAATGGATATTGTAAAGTTGATATCAATCATGCTATGTCGTCGTGCTTCCTTTTGTTCTTGTTTTGGAACAAAAGCCTACATGTGAAGTTGGCATTATTGTTTGTGAAATGAAACACCAACATACGTAAATCATTAATACATACACGTTTGAATGAACAAGCAATATGGAATCCCATTTGATCTTTGACTATATATAAGTATTTCTACCACACGTAACATAATCTAACAAAAGGACATAAAGGGAAATTAATGACAACGTTGTTAAACATGCTCCGGTTAGTTGGCTTCTTGAAGTCGGCACAATAAATATATATACATAAATGTCAAAACAAGGCCATGAGAAACATAGAAAGGTTTTTACATCAGTATTTTATGAATCGAAATTGCATTAGTTATTTTGTCTCGGAGTAACTGGATGACTTTCTTGATCAGTGTGTTTGATAACGAATCTGAATTCGCTTTTTGGAATCAATGATTGCTATATTATTTTTATATAAGCCATACATTCCAAAGATATGTGATATTTGTATTATAAGAAAATGTCATTCTCTTATTCTTATCGCTACATCTCTGTTCCTTCTTCCTTCTATTTCAAGAAAATAAGACGATTAAAGACGTGTGAAATGATATTAATATCGAAACCAAATAATATTGATCCTATACGATGACCTATACCTAAATTGCATATTAAATATTAATCCGGTCTTACATAAATACAATAAGAAAGGATTATCACGAAGCAAGCATAGTCATTTTTTTTAGCTTGGCTTGCTTGACTCATCATTCAATTTGACGGGATGAATATCGCTTTTATACTTGCAACAAAACCAAAGCTCGCAATTCGGAAATGGACACAATTTACTCCAGTTAAAGTTATAATGCACCCATTGGGTGAGTATAAAAGCGATATTCATCCCGTCAAATTGAATGATGAGTCAAGCAAGCCAAGCTAAAAAAAAATGACTATGCTTGCTTCGTGATAATCCTTTCTTATTGTATTTATGTAAGACCGGATTAATATTTAATATTTGTTATATGCAGTTGCATGAATGCCACATTTTGGTGAAGTGAAGTTATTAAGTCTTTCCCCCTATGCATGATGCATTCAATAATCGACCAACCAACCAAAGCAGTCTCTCTTTTTTGTTGTACATTTATTATACCTGAGACCTGAGACCTGACTCATGACTGCGGAGATGGAATTAACCCAAGTTAGATGGAAGAAAGAAGAAACATCCATTTATTTCTACGGGAGAACCCCATACCACAATAATACAACGAAAACGAAGGAGCAAAACAACATCTGCCTTCTCATCTCACATCACACACATATCCATTTATTTAAAAGTGGAGGTGGTAGGTATTAGATCAACCTCCATCTACTATTATGTACTGCACTACCATATGCAATGTAATACACTGCTGCAATATGTACGCCATAGTGCATAATAATAATAATGTAATGTAACGTTGGTTGAATCTGGTTAAAGAAAGAAGAAAGGTGGGTGGAAAAACAAAGTCATTCGCTGAAATGGACATCATTCATCCTGTTGATTCACCCTAACTCACAACAAATGAGCATTTGGTTATATACATACACAGTAACATTACATGCACTCGCTTAAACTAAAACCTTTTAATATGAGTAAAGTAAGTGGTGGTAGGCCTTGCATGCATTCAACCAGAAAAGCAGACACAGACACTGATGATGAGATGACAGACCAATTTCTAAAAGTTTGCAAATTTAGTTTTTACAAATAAGCAAATCAGTGCATGTCACAAAAACAGATGAACAAACAGCCCAGCACAGTGGGTTGGATTTTGGATTGGATGCTTTCATTCTGTTTTTGTGGTACAAATAATATAATACAACCAGTCCTTCGTAACGTTCGTAATATCGTGGTTTGGTTTGGTTGTGTTGTGATGGACCTATCTCCTCTTGTTTTATAAGAGAAAAAGGTTTGGTTGAATTTGTTGTGCGTCAATTGGATTGGAATTGGATGAGCAAACCGAGGCAAGTATTAACGCGGAGGCATGGCATGGTTTACACCAACAACACCTTGTATTATTATTATCACATCAACCCATAGACATGCATCAACCTAACCAAACCAACATTTAGTTTCAACATTGTACATATAGTGCTGCTCTGTATACTTCTTGTGTCTGTGGTGAAACATATTATTGTCTGTCTGCTGCGGGTCTCTCTTCTCTATTTTCGAGATGGACTCTCTTCACTATTATACATACTTACCAAACACAAACCAAAACCAGCCAACATAAGTTGGAGAAAAAGAGGGATCCAAAACGGATCCGACCACTGCAAAGCAAAGTCAGTTCAAACACGGGATGCATAAAACGCGTGCGGTGAAAGTTGAGGACTGCTTTCTCTCTTACACCAATCTCTCTGAAAAGTTGTTAATCTGTTGCTCATTCCAGTAGTAGATTATTTTGCCACTGTCTAATTTTTCTCTGATTGTTATTAAGCATGTTAAAAGGACGTCCTCCATGTACGAGGACGTCTCATAACTTGGCGTCTATTTTGGCAGCAATGGCTCACTCACTTTACAACTTCAATCCACCAAGTTTCTTTGCTTGGAGAGCGGACTCGGAGGGAGAGAAGAATTCCAACGTTTAGTGATCAATGAAGGGGGCTCAGAGGCTGAACTGAAGGTCGACTCTGTTTATTGTAAGCGCAGTATAAAGGGATATAAAGCCAAGCCATGCCACTGTTGCTCATTAAACGAGAAGAGTTTTAGTAGTGGTGGTGGTGGTGTTGCCGTATGGAAGAGATCCATTCCCATCATATTATTGTATGTATGTCTGCAGGCAATAACGCAACAGCAGCAGCAAGCAACGCTCCTCGCTCTCCGTCATTGTAAGAGTCAACTTAACCTGCTTGTTATAGCTTCGGGAGGAGTGTGATTTCGATGCACATCATCATTTTTGTGAAGGAATGATGGAATGAACAACACCGTCGCTCCCACACAAACGACGACTTTTACAAGGCCTTCTTGGAAGTTGAGATGATCCCATAAAAACAAGATCCAAAAATGGGAGTTCTGCTGTTTATGTCGCAACAATAATAGCTGTGTGTACTTTCTTTTAAACACATTAATTTCCCATCAAAATGGGATAAAATAATAACTCCAGTCACTTACTTGCTATATGTATACTCAAGAAAAAAAGAGTCACGAGATTTCCGAACACTCCAGTCTCATCTAACTGCGCATAAAAAATCATACTTGATATTGATATACTCAATATTATTATGTATCATATACTCAATGTCCTTTTAACATTGGACGACGAGGTTATACAAACTTGTGGACGGAGTCGTACAAAAAAATTGGTCTCCTCTTTGTGGATGTGACCTATTCACACACAAAGAAAGCAGGAAGAGTTAGTTGATTTCTTTTAACAAATGTAAAAGTACTTGTGCATGAAAAAAATAAAACTCCAAATTGTCGAGCTTTTTAGTTAACTTTTAGTTAAACTTTAAATGGATGATGGTGATGGTGATGCTTATTGTATTAATAAAGTTTGCAAGTTGTTAAATTTCCTCTCTCCAATTTTTCTGATACATACAAGCATTTACGACGTTGTTAATTTAAAGTCATTGTGAAAGTTGTTTGTGACTCTTTTCAGTATTGTGAATCATATAAAAAGAGCAGAAAGAAAGCCTACATAATAGTTTTTCTAGTACTCAAGCAATTGGCATGTCCATAGACTAGGGAAGTTTATTGGCAGCGTTATATGCTTTCTTCCTTTGTATTGAATTTACTATAGTGTTCCCTTCTTCTTCTTTTTCCATGCATTGTTATACCACCCAGCTTTTCAAACTTGTTCAGTTTCAAACTACGGAGAAGTTTTCGTTTTTTCCTTCCTGTGAACAATTGTAAGCCTTTCTATTGGATTCTGGGTGCAATATGTGTGCAGAATGAATGTGAGATGTTCTTTCATAAATGTCGAGAGCGAGTCCATGTGGATGCATGGTCTCCAATCTCTGGCGTATGTATGTTATGTACGTATGTATGTAGCAGTGAAAAGCTTTTTCTTAGAATCTTATCTCATTTCTTATTCCATCCACACAATGGATTTGGATTGATGTTATGCGGAACCTAGAAATTGTGCTTCTTTTCTAAAAGAGGACGATATACATTATGTATCATATAAGTGTAGGTGTAATACATACAAGACTGTAATATTAATACGAGTACGAGTAGTACTGCACATATCACCCGCTTTTATTTACGAGCAGTAAAAATAAGAAAGTAATAATAATTCTATAAACAATTGAACTTGACTAATTGTAAAAAGTATGAAATTGGATTTTACCACTTGGCAGGTTTATGCATAACCTCCCCCAATAATTTAACTCTTATACTAAACTAGACTAGGAGAGTAATAAATAGGAGTAAACCTTAGGATGAATGTAATGAAGTTCATGTGATATAGTAATAATATTTGTACACTAGTGCGCTCACGCATGCTACATAAAATTAGTACATTAACAGTTTACGAGCATGTGGAACAAGTAGATGTACATCATCGTCGGTCTTTGCATTACGTGTATTTGCTACTAAATCAAGAGTTTGGCTATGAAAGCTTTTAAACTCGCAATATTTGTCTACGTACTTACTCGTGTCATAATTAGGATGGAGCTTACTTAATTGAATTCCCTTAATGAAGAGGTGTTACACAGTAAATTACGTGATTGTTATTACTTTTAAAAGTGATATTCAAGTATTTAAACAAATTGGTTACAAATGGGATTGAATTCGATTCCAACAAACTTCAAAATTGTAATTGGAAATGTTTAAAATTTGAAATGAATTGGGAATGGAAAGTGTCAAAAGGGATCATTTGCAAATAAATCCAATAAGATGGATATTTAGGAAGGGTTTTTGGAATACCTGAATAAATCAAGTCAATTGAGCACGCTATCCTGATTACGACAATTACGAGTAAATTTATTCAAAATACATATCTCCCCATCCTTTTCAATGGTATATCGGATTCATCCATGTTCAAGTGATTAGTACATGTTGGCAACAGTTTGGTGACCAATCAACAAAGTCGGACTCAATTCAGTTCTCGACATTTCTACTTCATCTCCTCTTAATTTTGAAAACTTTGAAATTTAGAAGAGGAGGAGGACGTCCAATTTGTTCAAAGTACTTGTGACAGAAGAGACACAACTTTTTTGAGCTTATTGTTGCTCAAGATTTGCCGACTCTATCCAATTCCAACCCAACACTGAGAAGTAGCCAAAAACTTTGCGTTCTTGGGAGTGATCAAGAGATTAATCGTAAAAACTAATTAAAACTAAAACTCAAAACTTGAGCAATGAGTTGCTTCTCAATGCACAAAGTTAGCCCTTCTTCTTCACAGCTTTGTAATTAAGGAAAATGAGATGAATGCAGCAGTGCCGAAGTGATTCCAACTCACAACTCCAAACTGAAGCTAAAACGTGGAACTCCAGCAGAACGTGTGTCTTTTCCAGCATCTTATGAAACCTATATCTTCTACAGGATGTTATGCCACCCTATGACGAAGACATTGACGACGGTCTGACCACCATTCTTAGCAATGGGAGGATTTGCATTATAAAAATTGCATAAATAACACATTTCAAGAAATGTGACAGGTGTAAGATTATTTAATTTCTACATTTAAAACACCTTCGATTATGCATACGTTTAAAAAAGACATTTCGCATAATATGCCAAATGTATTTCAAACTGTAAAACTGCATGGCTGATGTGGCAACAAGTTTCTGAATCAAACGGATGACTAGTGATTCGATACCATTAACTTTCATACAGTCCATTATCCATTAATAACTGGGAATGGTTAATTCAAATTTCAATCCATCCACACACATTACCAATATATGTATGTATATCGGTATATCCGACTGGTCTGCTTTCCATTTTAGACAGTCCGGAAATTATCTTGCGTTATTAGAACTAATTTAAGAAGTCTTAACAATTGCGCAAAATTTTCTCAAGAAACTTTACAACAAAACTTGTTGTTTACTTCAACTTCTGGCCGTTAACTAGAAATTTCTTCATTACGAACTCCTTGGAGTTTAGGAACACCTAATCTCACACATTCTAGTTTAAGAGTCTCAGAAGGAAACTTTTTCATACAGTTTTTGCCTTTTCTTTGAAATTTTATCCGGATAGCTGTCCAACTTTTCTCTGATTCCGTACACGAAAAGGCTGCTTCAAAAAACTCTTGCCCATTGTCTTATAGTTTGTCTTTTGTCTACACCACCGCTCGGACAAAACTTTTTTTCTTCTTACAGAAGCAACTAATTAGTTGACGCCGCTTTGGGGTGACTTTGATTGGGGACAATCCAAAGCCATGAGTCAGCAGAGGGAAAAAGACGAGGTGGCTCAACCGTCCAGGGATTTACAAGTTCCAGGACAGGGGATTAAGCCTTATCGCAAACTTTTTCTTAAATTACCTTCTGTCTCTCGCCTTCCTGGGAGATTTGCACCATCAATCAGACACCCACTAAACGAAGGACGTCCTCGTTTTCGGATTTCAAAATAAAATACTACCTTATTCAATCAAGGTATCTATCTGTCTGTTAAATAAAATATGTACATATATATGTAGCAAGAATTTAGTAAATTAACAATACATATATCAGCGATAATTTAGTCATGTAAATAAAATGAAAATAAATATTAACAGGTTACTCATTTTCAGTCTCATTAGACAAATGTGAGATTAGCAAAGACTTCAAATCTTGCGAAACCACATAGATGTCTGTCTGTTCCAATGTAAGCCACGCCAGCAGAAGACGAGTAGATATGTGGTTTTGATGACGTTAACTTTCTCTCTTTCTGCATGAGAATGCTGAAACACTCCATTGTCACGGATAAATGTCAAATTTCATCACGATTTTCTTGGCATTCGACATAAATCTTTCTTTCTCTCCAGATCCAAAATTATTTCGCAATATCAAACCTATTTTAATCAATTACAGATGATACAAGTCAAGACCTGCATTCTATGAGAAGAGTGGAAACTGACTTTAGATCTTTTCCTTTTCCACAACGTATAACATAACCTAGCTATGGGAGGTTTTTCTTGAGTAAAGCTTAAGTGATTTTTCAGACCCGGTCGTGAAAACGTGAAATGTAATGAGCTAACTCAGACAGGAGGACGGACCCTATAGTTAATGTTAGTATCTTTAGTACATTACTGCGATGAACGTATCCTTATTAGTTGAGTGGAATCTAGCAGTTCCTCCAGACCCCCAGCTTTCACTTTGGTCAAGTACTTAACAATTTCCAGCTCAATACAAACACTTGGCCCTTTTTTCTTAAATATCGAACCTGGGAATCCTGTCCACAGAGACACTCGACAGCAGGGTTGTTGGCGTAATGCAACAAGAGTTCTGTTAAAAGGGATTGCTTTCCTTTCAAGCGAGCAACAGAATAGAGTGGTTTCGCTTGCCAAGCAGTAAATCAGTAAATGGTGCGGTCAGACGATTCGTCCATCCAAAAAGCCAGAACTCACCCCAACTGTCCATTTTTATCAAGGTTGGTTCCTTTGAGTGGATGTGAAGGGGAACGATGGAAAGAAATGTTAAAAGTGAATTGGATTTGGATTAGATGGACTTTCTTCTTCTGTCTTAGTCACAGTTGTTGAACAGCTAGCTTTTACTTTTAGCTTTCACCTTCCTGTCCTCGGGTCTTTTTTTGAATCAACCTTTCCACGAAATAAATTTTTACAAAGCCAGTACAAACAAACCTATTTGTTTCACAACAGGAAATCGATAATTTATAACTGGTGAAATCAGGAAGTATATGCTTTTGAAAACTTATAAATGTATATATATTAAAACATAAGGATTTCTGTTTTGGATCTGCTTTAAGCAATCCTTATAGATTTAAATAATAGAATAGTACAAATATCTAGCTTTGAGCATATTCAAAGATAATGTTGACCATTTTAGTGAAAGTTCTAATACTGAAGAATATATGATACAATATTTGTTTCACTCTTTTCAATCCCATCCATCTCCCAATTTCATCACCTCTCACGAAACCCACTGACATTTTCTAACAATATCTGTCAAGGACTTTTCTGCAGTTAGTTTCTTCGAGGTTTGTATATGGGTGCAGAGTTGGTTTGCTCAAAAGAATCAGACGGAGAAAGATCTTTTAATGCATGTGAGCAGAGAAGAATGTACACGGATATGGATACGCTGCTATGCTATATACATAGACGGTGGTAGGAGGAATGTGGTAAAAGGGAAAATGAAAGTCGAGTAGATTTTCTTACATTGATGGATGAAAACGTCGTAACTTTTCAGAAGGGGAGTGAGTAAGACAAAGGAATCTGGAAATTGACTTTTTTCGATTTCTGTTGTCAATTTTACTCCAACCACCACCATCATCTCCTTTTCCCATGTATGTATGACGTTCATTGAATTTCATCCATCCATACGCTGAGAGGAAATACTATATGGTGGGCACAAGTTTGAATGCAATTTATTGAAGACCGAAAATCTTCTTTTTTACCAAAGAATGTTTTAGTTATATATTTTAAGTATACGTGCGGGATGTAGAGTTTGTACATACATTTGTCACCAAAACTGCTTTCACCCTGAGAAAATTCTTTACCACAGCATTGAGTCAACTGGTGAATCTTTGTGGAAAGATTTATTTTGTGCCCATCAGAAGGGGTTACATTCTGTAGAATAAGGCGGCATGGTGGGTGAGTTACATTGAAAAGTACAGCAGCAAGCAAGCGACTCCAACTTTTGAATGTCTCCACTTGGCGAGACTCTTAACTTTAGTTGGGAGCGTAGTTTTGCTTTTGTGGGGGCTCAAATGAGCTCATACAGAGTACAACTGATGAAACAGAGGGGAAAGTACTAGAAAGTGCTTAAAAAGACGGGGAATTTTTTTGTGAAGTTTTTTGGGGTGCTATGTAGCAATGGTGGGTACCAAAACTTAAGTTTTGTTGAACATTAAAACAAAAACTTTTCTTTGCGTCCTCAAATTATTCCCTGTTTAGCTGTGTGGTGAAAAACTAACTTTGCCACTCGCTGAGTCGCATTGATGGTGGTAGTGGTAGTGGTGGTGGTGGAGAAAGTTTAAGGGTTACGCTCTCACGCTCAGAAATGTTACTTATAGAAAGTAAATCCCCATGGCACCGATTGTGCAGTTTGCCAACTGCAAAAAGTTTTAAATTGAAGTTCTAAATGTAAATAGCCTTTTTGCTTATAGAAGTTGAATGGGATAGAGAGATGGCCGGATGAATTTTGAATGAGTTAGTCTCACTATTTAGTCAAAGTTGGCACATTTCCTTCCTTCCACTTTTTCCAGCCCTGTGTGTCGCCAGCTCGCTCTTTGTTCAGAGTGGACATTCAACTCCACTTTGTTCACACTTTCACCCATATGAAACTTTTACCCACCACTTTATTTCATACACAAAATTATAGCCATGCATATGTCAAGCAACATATTCTCAAACACGAGCTTAAATTTAAATTTAATATGAAGATTAATTGAATTATAAAATATGTACGAGGTTATAATATACAAGAAAATTGCATAGATATGTTATAGATGAAGGTATATTATCTATAAATATTGTGCACAAATTGTGACATATCTGTATGTTGTTGGCAAGATAGCTTGCCCATACTGTGCCACGTCTATCCTCATGTTGAATTTTCCATAATTACAAAATATGGATTGCAAAATTATAATTTTTTAAGATTAAATGACTAGAAATTATATGCTTTAAAAATTTAATAAGTTTGATGGATTGAAATTATACAAATCCTTGGAAATTTTTACATCAATTTTTGTTAATTTTCAACAATGTGACTAGAAATAAGTAATAATATAATATATGCATGTAATTTAGATCACGTTTAGTAGCATTGACAATATAACAAGTAATATAAAATCTTGTTTATGTATGTTCTATGAATATTTTATTACAGATCAAATTGATTATACAACATACGCAGTGTAGGAATATAAAAAAAGCTAAAGGAGGAAATAAATACAAAAGAAAACAGTAAACTGGTGTGTGATACAACTGTATTTGTTTAGTTCAATGTTAATTATACGGATTGGCATGGTTGTATTGGATTGTGTAATTAGTGTAACAAGATTACAAGTCAAACAAGAGGGATGAGCGTGATTAGTTGTCGATTTGATTTATTAAGTGGAACAGTCGACCGTGCTGTCACCCATTGTAAACAAGTAAGGAATATAAAGAGGGTTGGAGGTGAAAGATCAGGGTAATTAGCTGGGACTGATTAGCATCATCAAGAGAAAGCTGTGCGTGTCAAGTCTATGGATCGGAAAATGAGTTTACAAAAGAGTTGCTAATGGGAACGTAAATATGCAGTGCAAGTACAACAGACCCGTTTGGAGGAAGAGGGGAGTTGGTTGGGTGGGTGAGTTGATCAGGGAAAGTAAAGTCAAGATTAGTTTGTGTAAAAGTTGGAGAGAAAAGTTTATTTTACGTTTCATTGAAAGTTCCTTCAATGAAGTTTCACCTCGCAGACTTTAGTTTAGTTTCGTATTAGTTTACTTTACACACTCAACTTTCCCCACCAACCAACCAACCAACCGACCAACCAACCAACCAACTTTCACTCCAGCGAACCCTTAGTCTCGACATTATGTGCCCCTCCAAATTACACGCTCACAACTAAACTTGTTCATTGGGTACTGTCCATACAACAAAGTAAACTAACAAAGTTGATGTGCATTTCCATGAAGAAAAGAGTAGAAAATGCGTTAAACTTTTTCGATTGAAATGAAAAACTTTTTGAATTAGGGAACCAATGGTCTTTTAAAATGCGCCTTTGCTCTCCAACTACTCTGTCTCTTTTAATTTTAATTCTGTCCTAATCAATTATCAATATGTCTTTTGGAAGACAGCCGTCCATGTCTTGGGAAATTGAACGAATTTTTGTCCATTCAAATGTCCATTGAACAAAATTTCCACACTTATTGGTTCTATATAGCCTTAGCTGCTTCATCACGGTAAATGATTTGTCCAGAAGTTGTTGGAAGAAGAACCACAACGTTCATTATGTGCCAAGTTTGTCTGTCTAACTTAATTAATTAATATGAAGTACATGTTTCCCTTGATGAAACTAACTGAATCAGACCCATTTCTCTGCTGGAGAATCTCTATAAGTTTGTACATTTAATTAAAGCTAAGGGTTAAAGAATTAAACTTTTGTGCTCAAATGTGTATTTAGATATATTCGTATAGCGGACGTCTTGGATAATTTATAAAAAAAATAGTTATTGTTTTTTTTACTTTACAGACACAATGGCTTTCATATTCAGATTTTATTTAAGCCATTACAATTTTTTTCTTTAACCAAAAACATGCATATTAAATTATAAACTAGGCATATCCATATCTTTGTTGAGCATCTGTGGTTTTGTACAACATTTTGAACATAGGTAAGTAAGTTCCTTGAAGGACATTTCTTCTATGATGATGATGACAAAAAGGAATGCAGTGCCACCAATGCCACTAAGCTACTTCTTAATTAGTTGAACAAAAAAGTAGTGTGTTCCCATAATCAAGGGACGAAGGAGGAAATGAGCCGCAGTTGTGTAAATGTGAGTAGTTAGTCTTTAGTGCGAGATAACAGCTCAACTGGCACTTAGAAATCAGCGGAACAACCAGGAGCTCACAATAATAATAAAGTCTTAACAAGTTTACTTTTGTGTGTGGAGTTCATGGTGAGAAATTGGAGATCTCACTCAGAGAAGCAAAAAAGAAAGTTTGTCTGGAAGATGATGATGATGATGACGATGATGATACGAAAGAAGCAGGAAAAATACACAAAAGTTAGTTCATTCTCGTTTATTTATTATTTGCCAAAGTTTTCTGGGCAGCAGTAAAGGAAAGGGAGAGAAAAGTAGTGGAGGCGGCGAAGAAGGAAAATACAATACATGCAATAAAAATGGTAGATATATATATATATATATATATGTATGATATAATATAATAAGAAGATGTTGGATAGAGTTGCTGAATTGCTTCAAGTCAATGGTTTGGTTTGGCTACTATGTCTATTTTACTTACTTATGGTGCCAAGTTAGGTTAGGGCGGCAAGTCAACTTTCTCCAGGCAGTTCCTTTCGTCCAACTCCCTTTTTGTCTTCTAAATAACATTCTGATACTTGGTTTGCCATCATATGTAGTGTGAAGAGAGGTGATGAAGGGGTTATAGAAACGTTCATAACGATAAGCACATGAATCTGACCGATCACGAACAAACGCTGAAGGGTTTTTTACACACTTTCATCTTTTGTGTGAGTAAGGTGGTGATTCAAATGGTGAAAGCTGTCAAATGAACAGTATCAAGAAATCATATTTGAAGACAGTGAACATTCATGTGGAAATTTATGCATGCATATTGTATATCTTATTCTTTAAAACTTGCATATGTATATAAGTATTAAGATATAATAAAACGCTTATATTCAATATCGCTTGGTAGGGAAAGTGTCAGGATGAGTAGGTGTGAATAAATAATAGAATTTAAAGAAATAAGTGTGGATGGTTGGATAGATATTTAGAATATGCATATGCGAGTACAGATTCTCCTTAACTATAACTCTATATATATTGTAGATTAACTGGTTGTGATGTTTTCAAAGTTAAAGCAAACCGAGGAGGAGTAAAAAGTAACTGAGATAGAAATATTATTAAACTTTTTCTTACTTTATTATTGAGTTTGGAAAGTTTCAACATTCGTTTTGAATACTCTCAACAACTTTGCTCCTTTTACACACAGAAAGAAAATAGTTTCCAACTGAAACAATATTTGAGCAAACCCATTCCTAAGTGTAGAATGGGCAATCACATGAATAGATGAAACACTTTTGTGCATGTGGATGACGGATGCGAGAAAGTATATACTACAGTCATTTTAATGTACCCATCAAGTTATACGAGTAGCAAGTAAAAAGTCTCTTGTATTCAATTTTCGTCAAAGGGCTGATGAAAATCAAACAATTTTACACAAATGATATGAAGCGTAATGATGAATGTTTATTGGACCATGTATAATTGACCCAATTGCGATGTTTCGCTCTGCACGTATAAATCTAGGATGCCTACATTCAAAGAAATCCAATCATTGCTACAGGTTACTCTCTCCCTTCATTCAATATAGGACTCCCAACCATTATTGCATCCTATTACATAGACTATGTAACATTTTCGTATAAATGCCATATTTCTAGTTAACAACGCCACTGATGGTGTCGACATAATATGCAATAAAGCAATATTATGGTATAAAAGAGTCCCAATTACAGACACGTATAAATCCCATCACCACACCAGCTACATGAACTGCTGCTGCTCGCTTTGCCCACCAGTGCTGGTAAGTGGGGAAAGTTTTTAGTTGGTTGGCATATTGTAAAGTTCTATTTTCCACAACATTGTGTACTTTAGTGGAAAGTTGGTTTAATTTCTGGAGCTGAAGTTCCATAATAGGTAAGTTTGTTTGATAGCGGGAACTTTTCTCTTGAGGGAAGTCAGAATGGAAGTGCGGAAGAAAGTTTTGATGTAACCTGAGACGTGCTTATTATTATCCCCTTCTGAGGGAGAGGAAATCTTCAAATGGGCACACAAAATTGTAAGAGCTTAAGAAAGCACTAATCTTTTTATGGGGAATGAACTTGGGTCTCTCTCTCTCTCAACGTATGTATGTATGAAGATGTTATTACTCACCCGGTCAGAGAAAGAAGAACATAACATCATACATACATACTTAGTACAACATTGGGTCGGTCGGTGGGGCCAAGTTATGTATCAGCATAAAAATTACCTCCGAACAAAGTTGGGTACTTATGTATCTTGGCCAACTTATGGTCAACTTGAAGGAGAGAAAGTAACTTTGCTCTCCACCAAACCAACCAATTATAGTAGGAAGTTATATATTCTCCGCACCCCGCACCCTTGGGGCCTGCCAATGAGTTACAAACAAAATGAACGGATCAGATAAAGAAACTTCATTTTTGCTCCACCACACAAACCAAAGTCACTTGGTAGCCACAGACCTCACACAGTTAAAGAGAGAGAGAGAGAGAGAGAAAGAATGACAGAGTGTGGGCAAAATTGTTTCTTGTTTCTTCATCCCTCTTCTCCCTTGATTGAGGGGAAAAAGTTGCGTCTCTACTTATTTACTTGTTTCTCATGATGTGATATTGTGTGCCAAGTATAAGAGTGACGAGATTTCTTCGTCTTTGTGATACCCGTCCATCCAATTGAGCTACAAACAAAAAACAACAACAAAGTAAACAAACACATAACCACTAAACCACACCATGCAACTCACCCCCTCTTCAACCCACCCACACAACCAAACTCTCTCTGGCAAACAATATCTTATTTCGTATCAGTTTAGGCCCATTACAAGTACTACATAACACATCAGTCAGTCAGGCAACCTGAGAATCACAAAGAAGAAAGAAAGTATGAGACACACCAGGAGAAGAAAGTTGGCCAGCAAGGTCCCTTTACTCAAGACAGACAGATTTATCAGATCCCAATGGATTCAAAGTTCCAGGACGAGCAAAGCCTCTCCTGTCTGCACCCTCTCCACACTTCCACACTTTGTCCAACCTCCATTTTTGTATTTTAAGAGATGAAATCATGCTTCCGGTATTTGAATTCGTCTCAAATTCTGGTTTCATGTTGATAAACATGAAAACAGGATGAAGACGACAAGATTTGAGAGGAAATGCAAAAAAAAAAGAAAAGTATGATATGCATTGTGAAAAAAAACCGTATCAGGACTTTCTCCCATTGTAATCCAGCAGGAGGGAACACTATTGGACGCAAAAGAAACATTCCATAAATTGTGAGGACTGTTTTATTCGGCTCATTAGTTGACCTGCTGCAAAAATACATTTAACACATTTCAATGAGCACAAAAAACACACGAAACATTTGAATAAATACATTCTTAACATGAAATAAATTTCAGCGTGAGAATATGTTTCTCTGCAAAGTAATAGATATATTTGTAAATCCGACTACAACAATGATGATGATGATGAACAAGACAAGAACACTCTTCATCCATCCATGGTCTTATAATTTGTGGTAAAGTAATAAGAGGTTGCATGCCCTCCATTAAGTAACTTTATCGGAATTAAGTACTTTAAGCATCCCTGGATTTTAAGGCCATGCTCCTTAAGAGAGAGAGAGACGCCTTAATAGGTAACTTTCACCTTCATTTGGGGTTACTGCACAGCTTAGGATTCACGATTGGAAAAACTTGAATAATTTTTTTAATCAAAAACTTTCCCAAATGTTTCTTTTTCCGGAGTCGTTTTTTCTTCTTCAGAAAGATTTCTCGGGATTTGATTAGTCTTATCAAAGTTTTCATGCTTTTTTTTTGTAGCATAATATGTATACACCATACTCGCATATAGAAAGATTTATTTTTCATTAACTTTACCTGGTCCCCATTTCGGGAAAGTAAAACTTTTGATATGGAAAAGTTTGCAAGAAGAACTACATAATTAAAAGGGGATGGGTGTATAAGCAAGTACTACTCTCCTTCTATTGTTTGGTCCATAATGCTGAATTTTACAAAGAAAACCTTTTCATCATCCGTTCTTGGACAATAATTAACAGCCAACAGTTTTTATTTTTTAGTATACAGATATTTTACATAGTCAGGAAGAAACCCAAATTAATATGATTCCATAATGACTTATGAATTACAACTTTAATAATGATATGATACGGGGACATATCAAATTATAACTCGTCATCGTCAAACCCACACTAGTAGTTTAAGGAAATTATGCTTAGCTGTGTAGTGGTCTGTTAATATATATATATATATACAATACACTGTAGGCAGACGTGTTGGTAATTTTGATGAACAAGATTTGAACCTTGAGTGAGATATAATTATGCTATAATTATGCTTTTTGAAAAAAATGTTGTCATTTAATTTCCACATTCCAAAATTTAAGCTGAATAAAAATTAAGATTTAATTACAAATTGCATGCAAAGTTTTAGCAGTACAACTCGCACTGCACAAGAAGTAGTTAGTTTTCGCTGTCTCAATCTTAAATTGTGTCACCGCGATTTTGCTCGTGTAAATAAATATGCACTTGTTTTACAAGAGTTTGTGTTGAGTCAAGTGCAAAGTGGTGTCTTAATCGAGCTGTCGATTACACTTCCTTGCATTGGATTTTAGTTTCCTCTTCTGAAGGTATTAATTATCGAGTTTGTGATACCAAGAACCGTTTGGGCAGGTGTCACTGCCACCGTCAACAATTCTAAACCGCCGGGTCATAAAGTTTTTGTATAACTTCAACTGGAGTAAAATGTCATCATCAGGAACAAGTGGTTCAGGGTTGAGGTTGGATTCTAATAGAGTTGGTGACAAACTTAGGAATCGTCGTGTAGCTAAACCTACGTCACCCGTTAAAATTGAGTATGAAAAAGAGGATGACGACCTTGAACAAAAAAAGCCGGCTAAGCGCGTGCGACCAGGACCTGAGGCGACGGTATGTAATATTCATCAATGCCTTTTTGTTATTTGGTGAAAAAGAGAAGATTTTAATAAATTTATTATTTTGTTTGACCAGCAGGTTAGCGTGAAGGCCACGTCGGATGGAGGACCAGCAGAAGCAGTTCAGCCCACAAATTGGCTTCAGGTGGTTGAGAACATTCGTAAAATGCGTTTGAATAATCCTGCACCGGTATGTCTAGCAAATGAGAAACTATTATGTATTCAAGTAACAAGTTTAAGCTTAACACCTTACATTTCAACTAACAAAAATGGCAAATTAAGCACAAATATTCCTTCAATAATGTGTACATTTTTCCACATTTAACTAAAATATAGTGTAAATATAATGGATATAGTTCACTTAAATCTCTGGAACTCGCAAATATTTCTTAACTCGATCCCAATTGATGGTGGAGATGTCCACGGTTTGTGGTGGGGTAAAGTCTAATTCTCTTGAAGACCAAAATCCGACCAAAGTCTTCATGCGAGCCAAGTGATACTCCTTCCACTCTGAGAAATGCTCATATTTGATGAAGTCGATTTGGATGGGATGCTCGTCAATCTGACCTCCCAACATTTGACAAAACATCACGCCCAACTGCCCCACCCCCTCCATCTTTGCAGTCTCGATCTTGACAAATTCATCGTCACCTGCTTCACACTGGAAAATCCCCTTCGCTGTAGGATCTTGAAGAAGGTGGCGTGACTAAATGTAGGAATTTGGCATTGGACCGCGTCCATTATTGTGTTGTTTTACAGTGCCAACATAGATCATCCCAATGGTTCCATACTTCATGTATATCCACTGGTCTCCATCCCTCCACTTCAGGTCAGCTTTCTTCAACAATGGAGATTCCACCATAGTCCCTGGTTCAGAGGGTTCTCCTAATAATAATAAGGAATAGAGAATTAGTATAATAGAAAATAATTGATCTTACCTAAACCAACTTGGAATCCGCAACTTTCTAAAATTGTCTGGACCACGACCCAGTCTACTTACTTTCTCTATGTAGAATTGATCTCCGACTACACGTAGCTGCTCCACTGCATTCTTTGTGGCCAAGATAGCAAGGACAATGTTGACGGTTTGTCTGAATATATTTGAGGATTCCAAATCTTGAGCAATCCAGGGACACTCCGTCACTAATCTCCATTTTGGCTTCAATTCTTCTTCTCGGCTTTGTTTCTCCTCGTCATCAATATCATCATCATCTTCTTCAACCCTTGCAGCACGTTTTCTTATTTTCTCGGAGTTCTCGTATTTGGAGAAAGCGTGCCAATCGTTTGGTGAATTTCACGCGGTTTCGAGACATCCATCTAAAGTATGGGTGAAGTTGGGAGAATGAGAATTGGTTGACAAGAGAAAGGTATGGGTATGGGATTATCGTCATCTTTGATTAAAAAGTGGGTCGTGTTGCAATCGTTGTGCTCATCACACTTGCCACCACTGTGCAAATTTTTCCAACAGTTTCCAAATTCACATAAACCAGGACCACCCCGACCCCATCTAATTGTTCCACTTTTGAACCTGACATCGACAACTACTGTCTGATCTACACTTGAATTCTCCATACTCGGATTACTTTTTCTTTTTTTCTTAGTCCTCTCCGACACCAGTTCCAGGCCTCCCCTTCTTTATGACCTGCAAAGTGTCTCCAGAATGAAGCAGAATTTTCATAGCAGCAGAGGTTTTCATAAATT
>JAQFZJ010000069.1:0-77749 GCA_034695645.1 Folsomia fimetaria
TTACGACTTTAAGTAGTACTCGATGTCATTGCTTGTCGTCTAATCAAATGGCTACAATAACCCTTGCTGGTAATAAAAAATATAATGTTTGAATAGGTGGTGGTCGGTCATTTGTTTAATTTGACCAGTAGTATAATGCCACTCTATTATGCATTCATCATTTTGTACAGATTCTAGGCTAGTACATAGTCAAAGACCTCTCGGTCAGTATTATTTGACTCGAGCCGCTTTTAAAATATTTTATATTTTTAATCACAACAAATTAATATTCTACTTTACTACTCTCTTATGTTTATAAATTTTTAAAGGTGGTTCACCTTGGTAAATTCAGATGTTAATACTAATAAAAGGCATTATCTAACATTCCTCGAGAAATTCGATTCTTAAAATTAAAGACTTAAAGAGTTCGTTTAATTGTTGATGATTGAACATAATGGAAAAGAATTGTGTTGCATAATTCTTTGCTCTGGTTTAGATATTGCTTGCCCTCATTTCTGAATGATGATCATTTCCTTGAGTTATAGAAAGCACTTGTGGAGTTCAAATAATATAGCGTCAATTCAAACATGTACAACACACTTATACAAATCAATAATGTAATGAAGTACCCAATAATATTGGTTGAATGGATATGCAAATGGTTTCTTAAAATTTTGAAGTTCACCAACTACATAAACTAGGAAGCAATACTTTTGTCAGTTTTACATGAAGAGAAATGGATTGCTTCTCTTGAAAGAACCAATTTTTGATGCTTGGTTGTTTAATGTTGCTGTGTGACACTGCTGGTGTTGAACTTGGGGTATAATGATAAAATTTAATAACAGTTCAATGCACCTGTATACATGGAACATTCAACAAGTAATTACATTTATTTTATGGAAATTGTTTGACGTATTGATTGCTGTCATATCATTTGAATCCAGTTATTTCATATTTATGCAATGCTGTATAGTATGCATAGTATAGTATGTTATAAAATAGTTATTCAATTACATAATAAAAATATTTAGCACATGCATAATTTTGCAAATATAAAGCTAAGATAAAATTTGACATTGAAACTTGTTCCAAAATGTTGTTATAATTTTCTTGGAAGTCGTTACTTTTGATAAGTCCATCAACATACTTTCCTCAGTAAACACATTTTGTAATAAGCATGTTGTTTCTGTAATTTGATATCTTTAATTTAAAGGTGGAAATCTAGAGCGGAACAAGTGAATGTGATTTTACAACATACATATATTTTCATTTTCCTTGCAAAACATGATTCGATTATGAGATTTTTGTATCTTCGTAAATTTTATGGCATTAAAAATGTCTGGAGAGCATAATTAATAAGCATGGGAACAGGATCTCAATTACGGTTGACAGCATCATAATCAGACATATAATTAGTAATGATGTCTCCAGACAAACCGACAGTTACAGTGTTATTGACTCTACTGATTATCCGATCACATAATTGACGCAATTATTCAATTTTTTATTAATTTGAGAGGTAACCTTTGCATTATTGGTATCCTGGATTTGAACTATGGTTTATAGGTAATTTGAGAAATAAGGTACTTTTTGAACTCATCAGAGGTGGTTGACATGAACTTTTTTTTATTACCTTGTGAGTTTTAATATCATGATTTCTTTGAATGAAACACAATGATATCAAAAGTTCAAAATGTGTATGTGATGTACAGTTCTCCAAAGTTCTCATGAAATAAGAGATATATTTGTACTGAACAAAGCCAGAATGCAAAAATAATTGCACTGCATCGATATCTCCAACTCTCCAGTGTAAAAATCAAATTGCACGACCCCAAATGCCCTGCCCTGCTAAATTGGACTGAACTTGAATAAATGCAAAATCGGTTCATCATTAATAAAAAAAACATTTACATGCATTACATAATCTGTAATTAGGTGTTTTCTTCCTTTCTGTCGCCGTCTTTATCATTAATGATGCAATAAAGATGCAATAATCGCGTAGTTTCTTAACTGCATATACTTAACCTGTCCTTCAATTTTAGAGTCTGTAAAATTACCGATACAAGTTAAAGAATATTGGTTTAATTTGAGAATAATATGTGGTCATGTCGTGCCTCATGGGAGCCACGATTTCACAAGAAAAGGACTGAGTGATATTGGATACTTTAACTGTAAACTAAATTGAATATCACTTATTTTTGAAATCGGATATAAGAAAATTAAAAAGAGAGTTAAATAAACATGGTCAAATCGCATAAATCAATCAATTTCAACTATTAGTTGACTTGACTCAGTCTCATTTTAATTAACTTATTGAGTCTGGTTTGAGATTTGGTTGGGATTTGAGATCTTGCCACAACACAACGCAGTAAGATATCTTTTGTTGAGTCAGTTCCGATGAAATTTCTTTATGTCCACGTTATCAATTATTGTGCTTGTGAATTGTATTCTTAATTCATTGTATTGTATTGTGTGATATATACACAAATGAAACAGCCACTATACTACGACTTACGGCTGAATGAACTTTGGGTTTTTGGTGATAAGCTATTAGTATGTATCATTGAGTTCGATGCATGGAGGCTAGCTTTTGACTGGAAAGTCAGACACAACAAACCAGAAAATAAAGTCATTGGTCGCTTATCTTGCAAATTTAACATATTACAAAGCGCCCTTATTGATTCTTTTCTTTACATGGAATTTCATAGCGGAAGTAGCTACTTATATATAGTAATAACCACACGGTGAAGATTTTTGGATAAGTTTTGAAATATTGTCTTTGGATTTTTTTGAATTGATTGAAACTTTAGATGAAAAAGTACAAACCTAATGTTTATTAAAATTATTGAGATGGGCGTAATGTTTTTTATCCAAGCCGCCCGCACATTCAAGTAAACAATCTAATAAATAATATGAAACGGGTTGGTTAAGTTGCACGAAACACGATCCTTTTCATGAGCACTTAAGCCATTTCAACATTTAAAGTTTCAGGTTGTATACATTGTGAACAATTAAGTGAAAAATGACGAATATTACGAGCAAACATGGTTAACTTTGGTTACAAAATGTTAAGACTTTAGAGACGCATGCTTAAATCGATATTATACGCTCTTGATTACGGTATTAGATATTTAGATCGTTTCATAGTACAGGAAAGTGGGCATTTATTTATTGAAGGATGAATTCCTTTCTTAATTTATGTTTACGTCGGAGGTCAGACATTTGGAAATTTTTATTCGCGGCCTTTCTTCGTCGTAGTTCATTGTTCTTACGTCCATAAAACTTTCATAGAACATGACTAAAGGTTGGCGGTGAGTGCGTTGTGAGACAATAATTAAGACATGATTAACACCATTGACGTGATTAAGGAATTTCTTTATATATGGAGACATATGATTGCATTGTTGTTGATATGACGTACACATATGGTTAATGATGTTTGTAAGCATAGTCTCAACTCGCCTCTCTCTCTAATTTGAGACATAAAAATATTAACACATGTTCAGTTGCCACTCTTAAACATGTGCCATTTCCTGCTCAGCGTCATCCGGAATGTTTGGAATTTCAAGCTTGTCATATAAAATAATGTCGTGCAATAATTATTGCGATTTAATTCGATTGTAATATTTGAAAGTTTGCTATGTCGTTGTTATCTTTGATAGTAAAATTGTCCTCCATGCGTGTATGTATGTATAGTCTGGCTGGAAATACAATGTGCACTCAATTCAATACCGTCGTCGTCACCCGCTTGTGATGCTAGAGAATGAAATAAAGAATCGTAAAAGTCATTTGTCCAAATTAAAGTGGTACACACAGACTAGCACACGATAATTATTTGAATGTTTTGATTTCTTTAAACAAGTTCATTAACATGTCATGAACATTGTAAATTACATTGTTCAGACCAACCAACACCCAACCCATCCAAGCTATGTTTGGAACGTTATTATTATGTACAAAAGTACAACATATTTAAAGTACAGCGTACAGATATGCCCTCAAAATCAAGAGTTGATGTCATGACCATAGGACGGCATCCCATGATTTTTCACATGACATTTAAAATACTTGACATACTATCTTACTTCACTTCCCTTAGTCATGTTATCAAATTATAATAGTTTGAAGTTTTGATGTGTGAAATTGTCATCCTGGAACAGAATGAATTTCAACTAACTTCTGTAACAACAAGTCTGATATGATACGACTAAAATTCAAGCACAAAATGATTTGAGCAGAGAGTGGCGAACCGTAGTGGCAAAAGTAGGGACAAGTTGGTATAGGAATTATAGTTTGGTCGTGAGCTGCAAGGTGGCTCCCGTTGGACTGTATTGAGTCAGGTTTTTCCAGTAATCCATTACCCCGTCTCATAATAGATTCACAATTACATCTTTAACACATACATACAAGTCTCAACTTTTCGTATAAATAAAATAAATGTAATTCGCTCTTATTAAGGAAATTGTGTAAATTTCTTGGTGAATATATGTATTATTAAAAGGAATTGAGACAAAAATGTATTTTTTTGGATTGTGTCTCAAAACAAGCACGGTAAAATGATCCCACAATTTTACTATTATCACTATTATGGTGGGAAAATATCGGAATAATAAAATATTAATTGAAATATTAATGGTTGGAATATTTCCGCTCCGCACTTTCTTGCTGTACTGTATGCATTGCCAATATCAATAAATAATTATTTGTGCTATAAAAGTTAGTAGGGATGAGGTTTGAATGAAGGGTTGGTGATAATACTGTCATATAAGTAATAATAAAGAGTGGAAAGCATGATAAACTCGTTCCAAGCATGTAATGGTCGAAGGGGACAGGAAATAATACTGACAGATTGGCAGTCTCAGTGTACCACTATCCAGCCTCTAATGAAAATAAAGGGGCGACAGATATTAGATTGGGTCGAATTTGTATTTCCTCCTTTCCGAAGAGTTGATATGAATGATTTTGATGATGGTGGTATACACACACATGGAGGAAATGCTGTGCATTTATTTGATGTTGTAGAAAAATCCAAATTTCGGAAATCGAAAGCGAATGAGCACGAGTGTTGGTTTTGTGATCATAAACCCTCTAATGAATGAGTTACCCTCCCTTATTCGTAGTAAAAAGTGTAGTACAGATATGTAGTGGTGGTGGTGGTGGTTGTAGTAGTAAAAGCAGTTGTTAAGGAATGATTCTACAAATTCTTGTTTGAGTTTTAGAGAAAGGAGGTGGAGGAGTAGGAGGAGGAGGAAGAGGGGAGTGACACATTACATTACTTTGTATTTCCTTATACATATCCTCATCCATCCATCCATCCGCCAACTCTCTCCTCCAGTTATTTCAGTTAGTGCCAGTAAATAGTTCCTTTGTGCTTTGCTCCGAAATTCAGAATTTTAGATCCCAATCCGAATCTCTCTCCTCAGGGGATACTTATCCATCCAAGTTGGGGCGTCCATCCGCCTCTTTCTATTTCTATAACATTCATGATTTCACGTAAAGCCAATTTGGAAGGAAGGAAGAAGACCCCTCTCTCTTATTCCTCTTCACGTTCACGTGGTGGGTGAACATTGGACGGAGAATATGATGAAGAAAGATGAGATGAGATGCGACGAGGATGGTTTCATCCAACACAAAATTTTGGTGGTATGGAAGTGAGTAGAATACTGAGCAGTTGTGCCCGCCACGCCAACCCGAAAAGCCAGACATTCGGGTAGAACAGAAGAATGGATAGACCGGAGAGAGAGAGAGAGAGAGGACCCTACCAGGTTCCATAATTTCTCCAGTCCCGGTTTATATAACTATGTACTATCCTCTTACGGGGTAGGGTAGAGTCACACGCGTTGTGAAAAACGCTTTGTTTCTACACTTTCTATATATAACATCGGCTAGATCAGCAAAATTATGGTTATATTACACTTTCTCTCACTTTCTTCACCTCTCTTTCTCTCTCTCCATTCAAATTACAGAGAAATAAGATCCGCAGTGATTTCATCTTAAATTTTCTATCCCATGAAAGAAATGCGCGTCGGTTTAATATTATTAAACTTTCACCCTTATTTACTTAATTTCTTGTTTGCAAAGTAAAATTCTGTGTAGATTGATCATTCACGACGATATATTTTCTCCTCCTCAAAACACAGACAGCGATTGAGACAACGTATGTAGCGTAGTTGTAGTAGATAGCTCTCACAGACGGAGGGTCGTAGTCCACGTTTGTACGCAATAGTTTAGCGTAGTTGTAATGTTGAACTTGTGCATGTTATGATGGTACGGTGCAGTAGTAGGAGTAAGTAGTACTACCCGACTTGGGGTATTTTGGAAACGGGTTTTACCCTGATGGAGGTTTCTCTGTCTCTCTGTCTCTATTCTCTGGGATATACAACAAAAGTCATTCTGAGGCAAACTAGGACTCAAAGTTTGCACCAGCAGCAAAAGCAGTAGCATTGTGAATTCCAATCCCGTTTTGTCTGGCCGTACTACTCTCTGGTCTGGTCGGGTGTCTTATGTCTTCCCTCCCACGTCATGTGTATATTTCCACCATGACTGTAGTAGTAGCCAGCCACCCACTATACACACGGGTTCAGGGAAAGGCCAACCTTGCGTATATATGAGCCTTTCACTGCATGCACCATTTCTGTTCTGTCCGTGCTTTCTCTTTTTTTTCTTTCCTGTACGAATTATCCAAACTTACATATATTAAGTGTATGCCAGTGTGTTCTTATTGTTATTACTCGTACTATTACTACTATTACTACTACTACTATTTTTTTTTGGCCCCCACGCACTTTAAGATTTGGCTTTGTAGTAACGAAGGATATTAAATGTGAAAGGAATGATTGGACTGAGTCTGGTCGGACTAATAGGATTTTAAGCTTACAAATTTCATCTTTGGCTTTTTGGATATGATTGGGATTCACAGCTCGATTATTAGCTTCTTATTTCACTCGTTACTATTGATACATTCATTTTCTGAGCTACAATGAGAATATATCTTAATAATACATTTTTTTATTCTTTAGTCATTCGTTACCAAATTGATGGGAGAATTGAATTTGTTCAAAGCATATATTCTGTAGAAATAGACGAAAGATAGATATTTCTAAAGACACGAGACACGAAATGTGTACAGGAATTGGAATGGTGTATAGTAAAATGAATGTCTAATGCTTTTAATCAAGCAATATGGAAAAGTCATGTGTGTTTTGTGTACCGAAATGAAGGACGAAGGGCGGATCAGAGAAAATTGGTAAATATTAAATCCTGTATGTTTTCCAATATTACAGCCGCATTATTACAGTGGGAGAGTGTCTAAGCCAATGTTTATTACCCGCAATTTCGGTTGAGGCAATACCAATTAATTGTCATGTTGACCAAGTCCGGGGAAAAATGACACGAGGTCAGGCGTTTGAATGGGAGCGTCCTTGACAGAATTGCAAAAATTCTGTACAGAGCTCCATTCTCTCTCAAGGTGAAAGCAAACCACAAGAGTAGAGCATCGACTTTCACCCGCTGAACTACTTACTCTACACACAGTTGTGTAGGCTTCTGACCACCACAATTGCTTGCTTACTTGCTCTGAGTTGTTGTTATTCACTTAGGTAGTCACACGTCACGCATAACAAACTAACTTAACTAGTGCCACCAACAACCATGGTCAGTTGTCCACTCCACCATGCAAAACGATAAAAGCGCTTTAAATACATTAAAAGCCAAATAATCAAATTTGGGGCGATGTAATCCAATCGAATTTTGGGGTGAGCTAATTGGTTGTTCGTTATTAAATCAAACTGAATCATATGATGTTCAAAACTCAGCTAAACGTGTACAGACAACGGTTATTTTGACTGCGTACTTGTTATAATCAAAATTTCATGTTGGTTTAAAGAGAAAGTCGATACTTAAATTGGGATATTGTCCAGGGATATGAATTTTGGATTCTCATTTCAACTCCCTGACTAAAAAAGGGGTTTATTCCCTTTATCCTATTTTTTAACGTGAAGTCTACTTGATGGACATACATTATCAAACGATTTCCGCATGTCATGTACAAATGATTTGACCTTTTGAGATATAAGTGCCTCAAAAATGAAGCGTTTATTTTTTTATCAATTGAAGCAGTTCTTTTTTCTGATACTAGAATGCTGGTAATTTATGACTTATTTGACATGTTTTGAAGAAATTATTGCAACAATTGGACTAGTCGAGACTAATGGATAGTGAAAGTCTTGTGGAACAATAACAGCTTTTATTCCGTTACTCTCAGGGAAATCTCATTGATGAGTTTGGTCATTAATCTTTAAGATTTTATTCGGGTTCAAAACAACATTCACATCAGTCATTCATTCCCGATGCAGTTTTAACATGATTCACTCGCAGAATATCTAAGAGTTCTTATACTTGTAATCAGGGTTCAGAAACTTGAAGAAACCCAGTTATCAGTGTGGTGAAGGAGGATGGATGGATATTATTGATAAGGAATAAGGGATAAGTAATGCAGCCAGATTTTCCATGCCAGACAAGATTGAAGGGTTAAAGTTATGTCTGCGTCATGTATGTGTTGCTTAAGCTTAGTGTGTGATGCAAGTAAGTAATGTAAAAATTCACAGAATTGTGGAAGATAATGAATCATCTCCGTTGTTATCTGTGATATTTTCTTCTTCTTATCTCTATGTGAGTTATTTTCATGTGGTGAACTTTAAATGGGCGTGGGAACTTAAGGGACCGTTTAGTAGGCAGAGCTACTATAGGCAGAGAGTGGACTGGATTCGGTTCAATTTATTCGGTTAAAACTGGATACACATCATTAACTATAGAATGAAGTTTGGTTGACTTTGGACTTTGCTTAGTTAAGTAGATACACTATGCGTCGTGTGTGATCAACGTTCTAGTCTGTTTTAAAGGATCATATTATTCAATCGTTGATTTATTCAATTTTCTATCAGAGGGTGGGTGAGTATAAAGCGGATCAATATGAAAAATGGATTTATTTAGATGAAAATATGGAATTGTTATTTTCCGGATAAAATTGTTGTGCACTATTTCCATCTTATTTTTCCGTACTATGATTATTATGTTGAAAGTTGATCGCTCCTCGAGGCAGACAAATAAATCTCGATATTTTTCTATTGAATTTAGTTCATTCGAAAGCTGTCTCATCCAAAATATGTCCATCAATGTCTTATTTTATTGAGTTTCCAGTCCAGCATTTGAATCATTCAATTGTTAAATCTCAAACTCAATTTTTCAAAATGTTCACAAATAAATACATATCCAGATCTCTTCCTTCTTTTGAGATATTTGTTACGCCATATATTTATTTACCAACTTACTTAAGTACTATTATTTAGTTCTGAAATTCTGACGCCAAGAAAAAGCTGAAACTGCATATGATCCATCATAAAGCTTTCCCTGTCAAGAGGTACAAATATTACGATGCTTCACAAATTGATTTGAGCGAATCATTTAATACCCGCAACACAAATATTTCCATTTGAGTAAAGTTTTTTGATTAATTGGATCCGATGTAAACAACACATACAATTATTTAGCATTTATGTAGCTTAGGCATTCGCTATGCGTACCTTATAGGTATTATAAATTATAAATTATAGGGATTGATCGGCAGGTTTCATTTTTCAAGAGATAGGTTTGGAATCCATGTCGACGTAATCATTGAAATCTTGCATAGTTTTATAACTCAACTTTGATTATTGTGATGAATATTCTGACCCCGGATTCAATTAAAACTAGAACAGATTGTATTTGTCGGATGGATGAACCGCTGCTGCTGCTCTGACAGATTTTGTTATGCATTAATGATTGATCTGTGGAACAGAGTGTGTTTTTTTCATTTTACTTTATGAATTATTTGTGATATGCACAAATAAGTAAGCTTGGTTTCATTAGTCTGGTTATCCATCATGCAGTTTGCCGTTTGAAAGCATTTTGCCAATTTTTCTATCAATGATTTATTATGGAATTTGTGTAATTAGAGACAATGTTGGAATTTTTTGTGCAAATTCCGTCTGGCCTGTCAACTTTTGCTGTTTCATAACGTATATGATTCAACCTCATACATAGTTATGGGATGAATAGCTTATTTTAGGGCAGTTTACATAACTAGTTATGAATTATGGCGTGAAATGTAATACAAGTACAAAGTAATTAAAAGATTATTTATGTGGCATCAGGACGATGTACCACATGGCTGATAACTATCTGTGTTTTACATTTTATATAAATTTTGGACAAGAGCATTCGAGCAAATCTTGAGCATTACATTGGATAAATTCGCAATCCATATATGATTGCATTAACAGAGTTCTTGACCTGCATCCCCATATTATCATCAATGGAGAATAATTATCCGTTAATGTAATGCATCATGAAAACAAGAATTGAATTAACCAGATCCAACAACCTCATGGTGAGATGTTGCGGCATCTTTATTAAATGCATGCTCACTGTTCCACTCATATCAACATTTTCTGCACAAGTTTAATTCTTGAATTGTAAAGGTTGGACAGAATTGCAATAAGGAATAAGTTTTTTATATATATATAATATTGTTGTTAGCATTTCCATACTTAAAAACTCGTAAAGAAAGAAACAGATGGATGCATCGTAAATTCTACAAATGTTTGAGATACACGCTTGAAAAAAAAGTTTTAAAAGCACCCAACTCGTCTTCCGTAATCCAAATTTATTCAGAAAGGTCAGAGTTTGTGCATTCCTAACAAGAAATGTATTTTAAGAAGTTCCATTTAAAGATTATTTTGGATTAGAAAACTAATGGAATGCAATTATATATCGTTTTACAGTTTATTGACTGTACAAAGAATGACAGTAATATCTTGCCAACCGCTTTAAAATACAATTAGCAAGTGTGGCATTTATTTTATTTTAAACTGAAGGGTTTCAACTTGTTTGGTCAAAGCAGGGGACAAGTTTCGTAGTGTGGTAACCCTTAAGGTTGTGGTGTGGTCGCATTGCATTATGTTAAAGGTGCGCGTCCCACGGTTCTATATTGGTTCCCACAGGGTTGACTTTTCCTTGACAAAAGTAAAGTCAAAAACGGGTATGGTGGTTTGGTTGTATTACAATGTGCTTCGTTGTTGTAAGTAAATCCAATTCACTGTGCAGCCTGGATTAAATTTACATATGCGATGGTACTTGTTCCTATCCTGAAGGGCCCACTAATCAACATAACTCTAGCAAGGCCATTCTGGTAAAGAAGATTATAAGGGATTTTAGACAGGGCTTAGACAAGGTGGACGATTCTAATCCAAACGTAAACGTAAACCAGACCGAATCTTACAATGCTTTCACATTATTTTATTACTCTATCTTATACATGGTCCATAATAATATGGAATACTTCGTGTCATCTCTCTCTCTATTCCAAAAACGCCTGTGTCTCTGGAACAAATCAGAAATTTCTGAATATTATTCTCATCATTGTATTGTATTGCGTGGTGTATAAACTATGAATCTAAAAATATCGGTAAGACAAATAATGAAAATTGTGCCTCTTCTTCTTCTTCTCCATATAGACATTGACTTGACTTGACTTTTACAAATATGTATCATGTATGTGACAAACAAAACACGAGGTGAAGTAATTTTACTCAGGAGAAGAAGAGACACGACACACGATCGAAGGGAATGCTATGTAAGCAAAGGGTTTAGATGATTTGAGACTAAGGCAATGAATACAGTACACACACAGTGATGGAATTTGAAGCTCTTTGGAAATCCAGACTTAGATATTTTGGACAAGGAATATTCAAGCTTTTGGAAGTTTACGTCTTCTCAAACATTCAAATCTTGGTCGAATATGGAAATGTATGGAAGAGTTTAGTTCTGAAGGCGAAGGAATCATGCACACATGCCGCAGTTTAGTTTGGTTCTCTCTAAAGTGTAGGCGAAGACGATGGTGGCGTGGTTGGTGACCAAGTATGAAAGCGGATCTCGAGCGGATCCATCACTGTTCCAGAATTTAGCATAGGATATAATAACGCATGTAAAAGAGCATACACACAACAAGAAAGTAAGATTGACTGGATTGGATGATGCTGGATAGAGGAAATGAGAGACCTTGGAGGTTCATGGACGGCAATACACACACATGCATGTATACATGGAACGTTAGACTACAACTTTGAATCTCAGTTCAGTAGATGCATGCATTATACTTCACAAAAAATAAGGCTGTTTTACTATGCAATGTTACGCATACACACATAATATTCCATTCCAAGATAAATGCTACACTCTACATTGACTTGCACCATGTATGCCAGTTTTACGTATTATAAGCAAAAGCTGCATCACTCACTCAAAGTGCAGTCAGTCATCCAACCAAAACTGAACCACATGTACTGTGTATTTGTTATATATATATATACATACATGAATTTACTCTTATGCACGCCTTCGATGCGATTCCAAGTTCAGATTTAAGCCTTTTTTGTCTACAAAATTCTTTGAGATGCTCAATCACTAAAAGAGAGTTTTGGTTGGAGTTGGACATTTATTTGGATTGAAAATGCAACTAGTGTGTGTGTATACAACACAGATGCATATTTTGAATATGCAGCAATGGATGCATGCATGTGTCTCATTTCCTTCCTGTAGTTCATTAACGCATGCACCAGTTTTGATGAGGTTTGGCAGGCTAAATTCCAACACTTTAAAATAAACAAGCGTGATTTGTTAAAAAATACTTGTACACCGGAAATAGAATATTAATAAAAGGCCACACCAATTATTAATGTTTGTTATATTCTTACTTTGGAGTTGGAGTATACACACCATGGTAGAAATCTAGTAGTAGAAAGCATGTTATTACATATTTACTCTTATATTAAACAGTAAAGATTCCCTGTAACATGCACCTGCGTTGCGTTGCCATCCTATACATTTACCTTTATTATTCTAGCGTGGCGGGAAGGCAGTGCATTGAGTGAGCGAGTGAGTGAGATTAAATTTCTTAGTTTTTAGATAATGGCGTGTTGCATGGTACGTATTCTTTGTGTTCAATAACCCCACACCAAGAAGAGATGCCTTGGTTGTACGTAGTTGAAGCTAGTTCTTCTCCTGACGACGACGCTGAGACGTTGTTAACGTTGTGGCGGGATGCTGGTTGGCGGTGATGTTGGTGGTGGTGGTGGAGATCTTTTAAACAAAAAATATAAAGAATTTCCAAGTCCACATGCAGTCGAAGAAGACGAAGAAACGCAACGGTTTGAAAACCGTGCCCCTAGAGATTACATACATACACAAGCTGCATGGATGAGGAGTTTTAAGAGATGCATTTATTTGTGGGAGCGAGGAATGTGAGACGTTGCAACCAACCAACTACTGCATCATTGTAGTGTAGTAATACTACTTACTTACTATCACTGCCACCATGAGATTAAATACAACTCAACTAAACTAAACAAAACTGCTAAACTTGGGTCCACATGCATGTGTGCATGAATTATAATGGAATGAAGTGAAGCGGACAACTTTCGACAATTTTCTTCTTCTTTCGAACGGACGCATATGGTGGCGATAGTGGTGGTACAGAGGTTACAGATCGATAGTTTAGGTGATGGCGGGCAAAGAACAAGTACAAATTATATTATACAAAGAAAATGCCATGTTTCTCTCGAGCATAAAGACCTCATGACTGTATCTCTTCAACCAACCACTCTCACATTGCTCATGAAAGAATCCAAACAATGAGCAAGAAATACTGCGATGATGAAAAAAGAGTTTGGAGTAAAATCTGTGAGGACGGATGTTGTGTTCTGCTGCATCATCATCATCTGTGTACCACGAAAGGTTCAGCGTCCACACTGCTGGTACTTTCCCATATCTCCAGCCTAGCATAAGAAGTTGTTGTATTATTAGTTGGTTAGTTAAGGTTAGTTATATTAGTGTGGACTGGACGAACGAAGAACGGGGTTGAAGACTCGGGATGATGGAGGTTGTGTTGTATAATATTATTTGTAGTAGTACACTGTCGTAGTATTAGTTAGTGTGGGTATAAAGCAGCTTGTTTGCTTCAGCCACACCGCAAGAAGAAGAAATCATCAAGAATGGTTTTTTGCTCTTGATTCCAAATTCTAAACGCGATATGAGAAAGAGCGTCTCTCTCTTTAGATGAGTTTCATGAAAGTTCATAGGAATGCAGGAGCGAGCGGTGGTGGTGATGGATAGTGGTTGTAGTGAGAAAGCAAAGGAGCGAGTTTTGCTTGTTGTATTCGTATGTATATATCGTGTTATATCGTAAGTATGTATGATGTGTGATGCTTGGCTGGTTTCGACGACTCTGGGGTTTCTTGCCCCTTGATGCTTGATTTTTAGTTTGGTTAAGTTTATATACTTATTATTGCTTGTTCCCATACATGATGAGGAGGATAGGATGGAGTATTAAGAGAGAAAGGAAGGAAATACCTTCTTTTCTGGATATTACTTTTATTATTATGGTTGGTGGTGCATGTGTGTATTGTATGTTCTTTTTTTCTCTATAATAATAAGGTGGAGGATTTATAAAGAACGCGGGAGGATGAGAATCCATCTGACCAAGAAGAAGCGAGCAGTCAAGCTAAGCCAGTAACATAGCGACTTTGCTTTGGTGAGACAGGAATTGAATTGAAAACGATTTTGTTCTGCCGTCGGTCGGTGTTATTATTATGGTAGTAGTAAAGTAGTTGGTAGTAGAGTAGTTTTTTGGAGGGGGGAAAGAAATACATTCTGGTATTTTGGACAATGGGAAAGAGTACAAGTATTTAGTATATAGCTACACAGAGAGAGGAAGGAACATTTTGGTTTTAAAAGGATATTGGAATAGTTGCAACGCGCGGGTTCTCATTTCTCTCGGATGGCACTGCTTGCTGCACATGGCGTTGTTGATATTGAAGAGTTGAATTGCACACGGGTTTTGCTCCCAAGAATAAGAGTAGTGGTAGTAAGTATACCCACTTTTTGTATACTGTATAACTGAGGCACATGGACTTCTCTTCTTTACTACTATGTTTGGTTGTAAGTATAGTTGAGTTGTGTAGTAAAAAGATATAGAGGATGGATAATATTATATTATATACATACTATACTATATACATGTCGATTGTCAATGTCTGGGGAGCGCGGTGGAGGGATCGCAAGGCGCGAGGGATTCGGGTAGCCTTGTTGCAGTGCTGGGGGTATGAAACAACCTCTGCTTGAATGAGAGGACCGAGCTAGCGAGTAGAGACCCGCCATCCAAAATCCATCCCTCCTTTTGCCTATTTTGTTGTTCCTATACTTCCCTAACTAAACTATACGAGCCAGAGAGGGAGAAGAATCCTTTCACACAGAGTCCGCCGCATGATAAAGAATCCCATCCATCTTTTATACATACAGCACACAAACCAACGCTTTCCCTCGAACTTGCAGAGAGAGAGAAGGGGTTGTTAGTCGATTCACCCCCAAATTCCTCCGACCTTTCATCCAATCCACTGTCTGGGACCTAATAACTTGGTCCAGAGCAAGAATTTCCCCCTTTTTTAAAAGGGGGTTGCCTCCCCCACATGATTCTGGTGTTGTCAAAAGATTTCAAATTTTTAGCACCATCAGATCCCTTCCATAACGGTCCCGCCAGTCTAGGCGGAGGACTATGGCGTGGAGGTAATATTAAGCATTGGAGGGATGCAGAGAGTAGACTGTGTGTGTGTGGCACTACTTACCTCGCAGTAGAAACAGCGTCGGTCAATGTCCACGGAAAAAGGATATTAAAGCATGGATTTATACCCCCACACATACATACCAAGCACAGCTGCATCGTTTCTTTATACCCCACTACCAACCACTCAACTCAAGCTATACTATACTGCACACGCTAGAGCTAATATACATGCATACATACATACATACATACACACAAACGCTGGATGGGGTTGTGCTCGCTTAATGTCGCGTCCGTGTAATGTTCTTCATTCTGTGTGAGGATGATGGGGGTTTTTCAGACACTCTCGTAGACATGGGTTTCCTTAACATGGTGCATGCATTTGGGGCAAATGTACCCTGGGATATACATATCATCGTGTTTGGCTCAAAGAGTAAAGACTTCCAAGCTATGCACTCAGTTTCATTCTGATCGTTGCACAGAGAGGTTCTTTGTCGCGGTTGTTTCTTCAATCCAACACACACGTCAAATTCACAAGTTGACATCTCTTCTTAATACATATTACACATTGTATTACACGATTAGTTCTCACTTATCGATACATACCACACCAACCATTACTAAATAACAAGCAGTATCAAGCATACTATTAAAAGGTGTCCGCATCCGCTTTTCCTGCATCACTTGTACTTGTTCCTCTGAACCAGGAACAATATATCTTGAACACAATCAAACTACTCATTTCTCAGTTTGGGGAAAGTGAGTTGAGTAAAGAAGTATCATCACATTCAATACAAATCATCGTGTTTCTGGACATCCGAGTTCATTTATCCATGTGCAGTCAACAAGACAGCAACTAACTCTGTTCTTTCTTGACTTGGAAAAAAAAGTTGAATTCTTATTATTCTGCATAAACAAGTGTGAAGATAAATAACACAGTGGAGAAAAACTTAAGATTTTCTGACAAATTATACATTTCAATCTACTTTGAATTTGAGATACCCTCCAGGATTTAGAGGAGACGATTGAGAAAGAATAAATAAGAAATATATAGTGAAAATTGTTGATTATCTTCAAAAGTGGAAAAGATTTTCATTAATCTCAATCTCATATTCACTTTGTGGCTAATATTTATAAGAATAACCAAAGTTTGTGAAAGCTGAAAAAATCTCAATTTTGACAAGTTTGTAACTTTGAAGTGTGACATTCGTATATTCATATTCGTGGTTTCACTTGACTTTTCACTTGCAAATTGAAAAAAAGTGTATCTCATCGCTTGAGTTGCGTTCAACGAAACGAAAATTAACATTATCTAAAAATCTCAATCTGCATCTGAGCTCGTGTTGTACGTTGTACTCTCATATACATACGTAAAGGAAACTGATATTCGTACTTTTTAGTGTGCCACACTAAAAATCATAATTTTGTCAAGATTTTACAAAAATCCTTTAAAACGGATCACTTATCGCTCCCCCTTGACTTGGACTTTGTGGTAATCAGCTCTAAATCCAAGTCAGAATTACTGAACACAGCCAAGCATAAGAGTGTAAGCAAAGGAGGTAAAATTGGGAGAAAGTGTGCAAAGTGTGCACCCTCCACTCCTTGTCGAAGGAGTAAGCGATTGGAGAAGAAATTGATGAAAAACTATGTGGAAATGTTGTCCACAAAGAGATTGCCGAATAATCACGCGCTAGTACCACCCACTGCAACCACAACCGTCGTTGGGAGTAGTCTAGGTTCATCCAATCTTAAAGAACTAAATTCCAATAATAACTCTAGCAGTGTATTTAACAACGGAAACGTTGCCCCCACCTCCGTTATGTCCTCCACAACAACAACAGCATCTACCTCCATTCCGTCTCTAGTAAATTCTAATAACCTTCCGAACATGTTTGGTGCAAGTGGGAACAGTAGTATACCAGATTTCGACGTTAGTATGGAAAAATCTAGCAATAGTGTGGTGGGTAATTCTAATAATGGTAGTTCTAGTTCCTCCAATTCCTCATCTAGTGCCAGCTCTAGTTCCAGTAGTTCTGGCCAAAATTCCACTCCGAAAGAGAAGGAATTCATTCTCACTGGTAATTTTTTCTAATTGTTTTATAATACCCTGTAGAGATATTGTACTTTTTTAAATTCACATATTTAATAATACTGGATTTCCCGATAAGTCAAGTGTTTCATGGATAAGCTCAATTAAGCTTTTTCCACTCTTGACTTAAATTCTATAAAGCAGCATATAATATCGGGAATCCCCGTGTTGATTGATGTCTGATCGGTTACGATTAAAGCCAACAATAGACCCATCCGTTACTCACTTGACTCCAAAATGTCCCAAATTTCCCACTATGTTCGCGTGCTGCATCATATATCAATTCTTCCAAAAGTTATTCATACAAAGACAAAACTTATACAAACTACGCATAATTTCGAATACTTTTGTTCTGTGGGTCTGGGTCAGTTGCTAATTGTCAATTCATAGAATTACTTTAGATGACTCATTCACTCAGTCACAGGATTGTTGAATGTATTGGTCGTTTCCAGTTAGCGTTGCTCCCATCCAGTCATTAATTGATTGTAAACAATTGCAAAACAGATTATATCTCATCTATGGCATTGTATTATATATATGATGTGTGTGTGTGTGTCGTGATGGTTGGTGATGGTTTCTAGTGATCTCAGAGAGTCATCATATAGATGATGATGCAGTATTCAATGTATTGAGAAATAACAAAGGGAAATGTTAAGTTGCAAAGAGTGAAGTTGAGGTTTTTCCTGGGACAGAGTAGTTGGAATAGTTGTTGAGTGTGTGACTATTATGACGCAAGCAGTAGTAAGTATTTAAGTAAGGATTATAGCTGCATCATTCTGGCGTATCTCACAATCTCACTCTAAATGGATGAGATGGGCCTTACCACAACCAGATATAATTGGTATGTGTGGATGATATTTACACAGTGGGGCAATGCAACACACTATGTATATGATGATACATGAACTTTAAACTTTCTCACTCATTTTACTTTACTTTACTGCGTCTTGTATGTGTGGATGGACGGTTAGATTTTGTTGGATAAATAAACAGACCAGTAGAGTTTATTCAGATAAAGCTGTTTGAAGAGTCGACGAACAATAATATGTGCCATCCATCAGTTTGAGATAGATGATAGTCGTCTCATTTAGAAGGTTCAAAAATGATTTTTACTTTACACCCACATCACATCATTATGATGAGATTGCAATACAATTTTAAGCAATCCAATCCAGAGCAGTTTTAGGCTGGATTGAGTTGTTGTTTACATGAGATGAGATGAGAAATGATGTAATGAGTCAGTTTCTTCTTCTTGGGCAGGATGTTTTTTCCACCTCCACTCGACACGTATGTATGATGTCATCGTTTCTTCTTTGTATTGTTTTCATGAGCTATGCATGCATGTTCACATAGATTATATCATTATGGGGAAATTCGTCACTACTAACTAGTGCATAGTTGTACATTTTGTTTACTCCTCCACCAAACCACCTACGTCTTGTTCTTCTTCTTGGGAATTTATTCGCAGGTTGGTTGCGTTGAGATGATTCAGTACCATTCTCACTGGAGTCAGAGTCAGTCATACTTTTTGAACTTGGTGATATATAGTGAAAAGCGGTGCATAATAAAATAATAATAAAATTATCTTAAAACTTTGCCAACATGCAGAAATACTTGGCATTAAAAAAATCAGGTGAGAAGAAACACATATATTTGAATTGGCTGGTTTTTCATTGTACCACAACAATGCCTTGCATAATAACAATGGATAAAAACAGTGGTATTTATTTGTATGGTTGGTTGTTGGTTTGTATTCTCGGCAAGTGCACATAACCACTACCATCACCACCACCTACTTTACCTTACCACCACTGCTTAGGTAAATAGGGAAATGAAAGTTGCTCCTGTCTTGTCATTGAGGTGTGCAATGAAAAATTGTACTACGTGCATGGTTGGTTTGGTTTGGAAGTAAGTAAGTGAATAGCAATAGCTAGCTGGCTGGGTTTTCTCAACTTTCATGAAAAATATTTGGATTTATTTCAAATAATTCGAAATAGGTGGTGGTACATACAAGTAGTTGAACTGCTTTGTTTTGCTAAGTTTTTTGTGTTGCCAACCAATATTATTAGCAATATTGCATTGGATTATGTTGGCGACAACCTGAGCAAGAAGGATATGGAATCGATACAGTTAGTTAGTTGACAGGAGTAAGTAGTAGTAGTAGTAGTAGCAAACAGCTTGAATACATGTGTGACCTCAATCTTCAGTTCTCGCTAAATAAATGCATGCAACGCCAACAACTCCCACTCGGGCCTTTGCAACTGTGTGCCCAAATGGGTATATATATATGTATGAGCATTAATAATAATAATAATAATACGCTACTGTATGAAAATGGAGCATTAATATTTACATCGACATAATATCCGAATGGAAAATCCAAAGTAGTTGGTTATGTAGCAGATGTATATGGGTTGGTTGGTATTTTATCAATCCTGCTGTTAGATTGAAACACTTATATCTTTTTTGGTGGGTAAACAAATCTGTGTAAAATATTGGATGGTGTTGGTAAACATATTCATGTCAAGAGCGAGTTCAGTTTTAGATGGATGGATTGAAACAACCATGCATGTGAATAAAAGCTACATCATTTCATAACGCACTTGGCTTAACTTGGAAGACTTCCTTAATAGTCAAGTCAAGCCAATTGTCAACAATCTTATTACTTGATATTATTGCTATTATGATGTGACCCTCTCTGCCTCATAATATCTTACAACAACAAATAAATTACTTTATTTATGTATTATTATTATGATTCAATAATAATTTTTTCTATTTTTCATTTTACAGTGATACCGTCCCGGGAGCCGTTTGAGCGTGCATACCGTGTTGGCCCTGTCCTAGGTCAAGGCGGGTTCGGAACCGTGTACTCCGGAGTTAGACTGAGAGATGGGCTTCCTGTAAGTGGTTTGAATTTTATAGAACATGCTGATAAAATTAAAGGAGGAAATAGAGATAGATAGACACACAAGGAACGAGACAAACTTTAAAGATTTTAGTTCAGGGCCAGGTCAGAAAATTCAAAATTAAAATGCTATCGACGTCAACAGAAGAAGGAGCAAGGTTTGGTTTGGTTTGGTAGGAGTTGAAGTGACACAACAACTTGCATGTCAGAATAGGAAAGGAAATTTATAATCAGTCAACAATCCTCTTGTCGTTTCCTTCCTGTTTAGTGTCATATCTTGAACAAACAGATGGATAGATCTAGAAAAATGCAAGTTAGAAGTTACTACTATGTACTACTGTTGTTTGTCGTGATTTCGTGTGGGAACATGACCCACTTTCCTTGCTTAGTTTAGCTAACTTAACTCAAGCTTAAAACATAGAGTGACGTAAGTTTTTGGATAGGGAAGTCGTCGTCGTGTTGTTGTTTGTTTGATACTCCTTCCCAATTTATAAGATTTTATTACATTCTTTTATCAATGTTAATTAACTTGCTACAAAATTTACAAGTTGCGGAAACTCCTTAAAATTGAGAGGGAATTAAGTAGAGTAGAGTAGAAGAATGGAACAAAATAGAGCAAATCAAGATGAAAAACGGAGAGCTGGGAAAGTAGCTCAAATACCTCTTCTGAATTGTGCCGTAATATAATTGTAGTCGAAAATAGGGCATGTAGCGTAGCTAGTAAGCTACCTTACATAAGAATGAATAAGGATCTCTCTCTCATCCAATTCCCTTCCTTTTACAATATGAGACGATGAGGATGATGAGATGAGTTTGTCTCAAAAGTTTAGATTCCCACGATCCGCCACAAAATGGGCTTCAGCAGTGATGAGAGAGTTAGAGAGTGATCTGTTGCATAACAGCCTTAAGGGTTTTTTGGTTGCTGGTTGGACCCTCATCTTTTCACATAGACAAAATTCAATCCCTTACTACTACACTTTTCTTACTTCCGTCCCTTCTGTCTATCTCATCTCCCCTCCATTCAGTTATTGTCCCACGACACCTGGAGTATTTTATTCATTCACTTAACCTATCCATCCATCCATATTATATATATGAATAATCAAACATGTTGAGTTGAACTAATTATTAATTTCCTCCTCTCCGATTAAATTTCAGGTGGCCATCAAACACGTGGCGAAGGCTAAAGTAACAGAATGGAGACCGGTAAGTATTTTGATTCATTTTTCATTAGGATTTTATAAATCATCATCATCATTGATTCAACGAATGTATTAGATTGTCATCATATGCATAATATGGAAATTCATTCATATTTTCCAAGCAATTCACAAAAGCTGAGAGTTGAATAGGATATATGCAACGCAGCACAGGAGTTTGTGAATGAAATTTGTATGGTTTACTTTGCATATATCGCATATACATACATTCATACAATGTATTAACTATAACAATAATATAGTGAATTACCTGCTTTCCAACTTTGAGATAATAGGGCGTATTTAGTAACATTGATAAAATCCCAACTCAGATTTCGCATGTTTGAAATTTCATCTAAATTTCCACTCCACATCCCACAACATGCATACTTACCACCACCACTACACACTATATTGCTATGTATTCGCCAAGTACTGTAATGTGATATGAAGCAGAAAGAGATTTCTCTCTGGTTCTTAGTACAGTCAGTCGTGTTCAGTTGTAGGGTATCTCTTGTAGTAGACTAAACTTTACTTACTTTCCTGATTATATACATTCTTATATTGTACAGTTTCTCTCATTCATCTCCTCATCTATCTTTTAAAAATTCGAATTTGAAATAATCGGAATGAGAATGAACATTGGTATGCGCGGGGGAGTGATGTTCGTACACTAAAATGAATGAAATGAGCATTTTACACAAAGTTAGTTGCTACACTTCTTTCTTTTGTCTTTTTTTATGTATGTTAAAGAAAGACAGCATAAAAAATGGCTGTGTTTTAAATAGATGCATGCGTGTTTTGTTCACAATGGCAAGATATATAATCTGTGTGATTTTTAGCATTTATTTCATTCAATTCCCCAATTAAATAAACAAACAATAGTGTGTAGTGGCGGTGGTGTGATAAGTAGAAATATTTAGATTATCGTTTTAGTTTGTTTGTGTGGTTATGTTGTCATATCTGGAGGAATGTATGAATTTTAGTTTATGTGTAATACTTGGTACGTGCGAGTATCTTTGGTTGTGCTCACACAAGGGAAGAATAGAGGGGTTTTGGTTATGTTAGAAAAGTGGTGCATAATATACATAGTAGATTGCATATTGGCAGACTAAAGTATTTATGAAGCAATGATGAATTTCTCAAACTACCTTGAGAATGGTGTTTACTACGCACTTGGATCTTATATACAGGGCGAGGGGCAAACATTAACTGAATTTTAAATCAACTTTGTCATTCAACATAACCATTCAAATAGAGTTGCATGATCGATAATAATAATAACAATGGCCACAGTTTGTATTACAACTACAACCTGACATTGCATACTTTAGTAGTTTGTCATTGTCATTTGGATAATGAGTGTGTACCTTCCTCCACTTACTTACTTACTTACGCACACAGTCAGCCAAGAAAAAAAAACCAACAATACACGTCATCTAAGAAAGACTAGATAGATATACACAGCTCCATTTTTTTTAAATTATTGCTCACCTCTTAAAATTATAGAGATGTCGTGTACAATATGTATGTATGTATGCTTATTTATTTCACTTTCATATATATAAATTTGTGTATGAAACATGGCCAAACTTCATGAAAAGCTTAGTTTAAATATGACTCATACATGACATAGTTTGTACAAAGAAAGAAAGAGCTAGCCAAGAATAGATTTAGCATAAATTTATATATGAGAGGAAGTCGGCTTAGTCTGCGAATTTTTTGAGCATGAATCGACACTGGAAATTCGACAGGGGAAATTAGTCTATGAATGTTGAATGCCAGTGCCAAAATCAAAACTAAGATTTGTTCAACACATGTAGAATGGCCAAAATGTCATTCATCATCTGTGGAGACAGTGTGCTGCTCCAATTTTTTGAAACATAAAAGACCTTCCGTCATTGGTCCCGTGCACACTATTATTATTATTATTTTTTTTTTTCATTCTATCCCACTCGATATTAGCTCATCACTTTGTCACTTGATTGAATGTATGAAAAATGCAAAGATGTCCTTGTAAGGAATTTTGTATGAGATGATGAAAAAGTATTCAAATTGTGATTATAATTTTATGTATGTTTTCTTTTTACAGTTAAACGGAAGTCGAGTCCCACTGGAGATTTATCTTCTGTGTAAAGTAGCCCACGTTGAAGGAGTAATCAAGATTCTCGACTACTTTGAGAGGAATGACAGTTTCATCATCGTGATGGAACGCCCCGAGCCTGTCAAAGATTTGTTTGACTACATCACGGAGAAGGGTATCTTGGAGGAGACTGTGGCTCGAGAATTCTTCAAACAGATTGTCCAGACCATCATTTGCTGCCACAAGGCTGGAGTTGTTCATCGAGATATTAAGGTCAGTTCAATATTCAAAATGAATACAAAGTTTAGTCTCTACAAGAAGAAATAATAAGTAGCATAGCAAAGAAATCATCAACATGTGATGCAGTTGCAAAATAATAATTATGTCCATTCATTGTACAAAAGAGAGCAAAGAAAATTCATGATCATCATTCATGAACATGAGTCGTTGTTGGTTTAGTTGATGACTAAAGCTCATCATATTATGAAGAAGACTTTGTCGTCAGTCCAATGTCCATCCATCCTGCACGAGATGAACTATGAAACTGCTTCATGATGGTGGTGTGATATTGATATGAAGTGTTCTGTTCAACAAATTATCTTTTTATTCCAAATTCAAAAGTTCATCATGAGTGCAACTTGGTTCAATATATCTGTATTTTATATTTGGACTGAACCTGTTGGATTATGAGATGATGATGATGGTGCTTGCTTAGTTAGTCCGTTGTTGCCTTATTTGATTTTGATGTCCAATGAATGAGTCATCTGCTACCCCTTAAATAAGCATTTATTTATTTTACGCCCTTCCAATGAGGTGTTGGTGCTGCTTTGAATTGGACATCAGGTCGTTATATTATTTCTCCCCTTCCTTCATTTCATATCCCTCCTCAGCGAAGAGCGACCCTGTTGTTGGTTGTTGGATCTTATCCCCCTTTTCAAATAAATCCGATCAACCGAACCTGGGTAGCAAGCTAGCAAGCATCAAAAACCAACATATGAAAACGAGGCGATGTTGAGTTGAGGGGTGAAAAGTGTACATGCATGCTACACTTGGATTAGCAATGGTAATGTTCTGGATTAGCCTATATATTCAGTAGAGTTTGATTTTATTTAAATTTCATTATATTATAATATTATGTGCACTCATTTTTTGTCATCCCCATTCATAAGTAATACATACATAAGGTATGTGCTGTACAGTATGTAGTAGAGACTTTGAGGATAAAAATAAACCATTATTACGTGTCAGGATTAAAATCGGACAAATTATGAATGAATCCCATTGAGTGTTTTAGATGCTAGATTGTAGATTAGATTAGCCTCCACTGTTACTATTATTATACTAACATAGCATACCACCACTACTGCTACTACTGGGCCGAGGTCATTCTGTTCTCTGTTTTGTGAACATGTGAATTCCCAAAAGTGCTGATTTCCTGTTCTTTATGTCGCAGTGTTGTATGATGTGGACATGAAAAAATTGAACGTTTATCAAATGTATTTTCAATTACTGGGTAAAACCCATCATACATAGCTATTTAAGCACAGTTGTTAATTGTTAGTCAGAAAAACGTCGATGAATATTATTAAAATACTTCCAAGTAAGTAAGCTTATGTATAACTCCAAGTAAGGCAAAGTACTTGAGCAAACGTTCATTCTAACGTTGTTAGCTCACATGAGGACGCTTCAGTTGGCTGAAATCAAGCACAATCACTACCACGCAAGCGAATAATCCTTTTTTGTTGATATCTTCTATTACGAACGAACGACGACTCGACTGACGACAGAATAACTTAGCATTACCACCATCCATCCCCATTTGGCGTGGTACGGTGTAGGTAGTAGTGCTGTAATTGTATTGCGACATGAAAAAACACGAGTTAATCGCAACGCAAATCTTTCATTTTAATGCGCTATGTTCAGGGGAGCGTTGTGAAGGAAGATAGACAGACACATATTTCTGAAACTATAAACTAAGGATTAAGCAAGCAAAGCAAGGCAATAAGCGTCACTTGAGCAAATCAATGAATGGTGAATATACTAAATTTGGCTATGGATGGTGGCCTCAACCTAGTCCCCATCACAATGATATATTTTTTAGAAGGACGATTTCTGTAGGTATCTCACAGGCCCATAAGCTGACATTACGATGAAGGCTTCGTTCTTACGTGGAGAGTTAAGTTAGCTAATGGGAAATTGATAGTTGTAATAGATGAGTAATCATAGGAATTAAATAGAAAAGAATGTTTTAGTTGGCATAGGCCGTTAGTTAGTAACGGAATGAATGTAATAGTAGTAATAGCGTGGCGGTGGAAAGGAATGGCAAAACTCAACCTAGAATAAGCTTACATCATTTCATGTGCAAAGTAGGTTATGTCCCCATTTCGCTCTCTTATGTTCCCAATGTTTTGTTGATACTCCTCCTTTCTGCCATGTTACATTACTTACATTTTGCGTTGTTAGCGTGTTCTAGCTTATAACGTTTTCTCCCTTTATTTATATGTTACAGATTGAGGCTAAATTTGGTATTATTATTATCAAAAATGTCTGCTGTTTCAACTCCTTTTTGATTGTAGTAGTTTTAGGAAATACACTTTAATAAGATTTTTCCCCTTTCTCAAGGCTGTCTTATATTATTATTATTGCCTGGTTATTGTGCAAGGACGTCTTATTTCTTAGCCACTCTAAAAACGTTGACGCATAAAAGTAGCGTGGAGTTTTACAAACATGCAAGTAATAAATAAACGTATGGAGCAAAGTTGACTAGTGTAAACAAACAGCTGGGAATATTATTATGGACGATGACGGTATTACTTATTTATACGGTGACGAAACTTGTGATGATGATGATGATGATGATGATTTACTTCTTTGTAACTCTTGTACATACGATGGAACATGTTGGACTTTTGACTCTGGTCTCGTGGAAGTACAAGTGCTACGTGCTTGGCTTTGTTTTGATGTCATCTTATTAGTCTATACCAACCAAGTTGATTTTATGCAGGGTTAAAGTAATGTTGTTTTTTCTAACTTAAATGATGCCTAGTAAAATGCTGTTGATTGTTGCTTCTTGGTATTTAATGTTATCCTAAATGTTTAAGTTTTGTTGACACAAACATTATACGTAACTTGAGATCTTCCATTACATCGTTATATGATAAATTTTCGCCTTGTCTTGTTTCTTGGTAATAATGAAGGATATATAATTATTAATTATGTTTATTTATTTATTCACCATAGGACGAAAACATCCTCGTAGATGCGAAATCTCACAACGTCAAACTGATCGATTTTGGTTCAGGTGCCATCCTTCGAGACAACTTGTACACGGATTTTGATGGTAAGCTAAAGTTTCATAACTCTTTGCTTATAGGTCTTGTCTTGTTGCGCGTTCTCAGAATTGGGAGAAGGTCAGACACTGCAACTACTTAAAGTCAACATTATATTATTGCATAATGGAAGAATGAATTGGAAAGTGTGTGTGTATGTGTAGAAGGTAAAAAGAATGGTCAATAGCAAGGCGAGAACAAATTGCAACTTGAAATTTAATGCAGCGTAGCGAATATCCCGTCATATATATCATCATTCACAATAACAACACAAGGTTCTCTTGATTACAGTCGCAGTCTCCTCAGTCAATGCAAAATGCAACACAATCCATTTATTTCCTAACCATGCCCTAGTTTTTCTCAGGTGCATTTAATTACTAATAATTTCTGATGATGATTCTCTAACTCCTACCCATCACCATGAAGTCTGAGTTGAGGCAGGTCTCGTCGGTCTTAAAGATTTTCAAGTTTTAAACAAAACAAACACAAAAAACAAGCTATATAATTTAACCCTGCACAATACAAGGAAAATCATGCAGACTCAATAATATGTGTACAGTAAATTAGGTATGTTAAAGGAACTCGAATAACGACGTTTCTCTCTCTCTCTCTACGGTGGAGTTAGTTAGTTAGTTCGTTAGTTAAAGGAAATAATATGAATGAAAGCAGCAGGAACAGAAAACGAGTTAAAGTTAAAAAGAAGCAGGTCGAACTTAAGTTTCATTCATGGCAAAAAATAATATATATGAATTCGAAACTGGTTGAAATTGCACGATAAATAAAATAAAATGCATGCAAGCTAGGTTGTATAGTGCAGCTGATGAGGAACTGTTATGTTAACCAGAGTTGCATTACTACTACTACTGCTGGTTAGTGTTGTTGTTGTTAAGAAGTTATAGCTGCTTCAGGTTACAAGAGGTCAACTCAACTCTCTTAAAACTTTAAAACCAGAGCTGGTATGGTTGTATGGTTGAATTTTAAATAAAGGAAAAAAACCTTGTTTTGCCTGCTTTTTTTTACCAGATTCTAAAACGATGGAGGGTATTGTAGGTGGTAATTAAGATAATCAGGTTTTCCAAGTGGAGATCCTCTTTATGTCCTAGCTTGCAATTTGACCAACCAAGCAACCCACCCTATGTTATCGCTATCACTTAAATAGCAAGGAAGTCTGAGAATGCATACACTAACATGAGTAAAAACAGTGGAATTTAAATTTAAGGAATAGGAAGGATTAGTGTAGATTCTGAGAAATTCAAAGATAACAAGCATGAATTGAATTTCTGCTACATTCACTCATTGCAAACAAATATATATATATATTTTGTATGCAAAGTGTGTGCAAAACTAGTTGAGAATCGATGCTGTCTTTGTTTTTTATATATAAACGGTAGGAGAGATCGAAAAGCGATGAATTTTCAATCACAATTCTTAACATTCCTCCACAATTTTAAAAATTTTCCTCCGTTTATAATTTTTCCTCATTAGGAACTGTAGTACTTTTTGGATATGATATGTATTGAACGCATATAAAGCTAATTGAGAATCAAGGAAGGAATTTTTGAACAAAGATTTTTTTAACTCGATGATACGTCATTAAGCAAAAAATTATTTTCCACTACGAAGCTATTATGTGTTTTCCATAATTATCGTTGTTATTATATTTGTTGATATGCTGTGTTAATTTTTAAATTTAAAGTTCATTAGCTATCTAGTATATCATGCTAATTTTAATAATTTCAAAATGTTTGCATATTGTCGGTCTGGTTGATTTTACTTCTTGTTTTGGTTTTTGCGTATCTACTGTCTTGTGTGCTGCTTGTGCAACACTTGCAATCTTTTTACCTTTAACACTTAAAGGAATGTGGAATTGGTGGTGGCTGTAGTGGTTTTATACAAACAGCACAAGTGAAAAACAGTTATTCGAGAGTTTTGATATTTGGCGAGGCTGTCGATTCTTAGTGATTGTTGATGCCATCATGCACTCACTTACTCACTACATACATACACAATGTGAGAGTGAGTTAGTTAAACTTTGGACAGGTAGTCAAGTCGCCATTTGATGCACATTGAAGATTTAAAGCTTTAGGGGGTAAACGTGAGTCGCATTCACTTTTCGATTCCTTTTTGCTCACATTTATTATTACAGCCAACACGAAGTAGATGGATGGTTGATGGCAATTGTTGTTACTGCATTGCATTCTGTAGTTATAGTTTGTGATGTTGTTGCTATCTTTACTCTTACTTTGCTTGCTGATGATGTTGTAGTGAGAAATACTTACCTTACCTTACATACCTCATCATGGTGGTGGCGGTGGGTACCGTTCTTCCAACGATTGTTGGTTGGTTGAACGTCTGATCTTATTGAGGTCACAATACGACGCAGAAGACTAACCTAGCTCTAGAGATTGTTGAAGAGTGCAGTTATTTTATTTATTATTCGATGCAGTCAGCATTCAAGTAAACCAAGTCTACTACTACTACCTTCTCAGCTTTCTACTCTTTAACACACGTAGCAATAATGTATTATATTGCTCTTTGTTGGTTGGTTGGTTGGTGGTGGGGCACTCATTCATAACTGATTTGATGCCTTTATAAAAATTATATATGCTGCTATCTAGTGGTCACAGGGAGACCAAAGGAATTTTTAAGAGAAAAAAAATCATATAAGAAATTTTTAGAAGAAGCTTTTACGAAAATTGGAGACGATTAGATTCACATAAAGAATAAATAAAAGATTATGCATTGTATTGCATGAGGTACTTCCAACTTTTAAGCTTTTTCCTCCTCATCTCATCCGAAATAAGCCCAAGGAAGAAGGAATTTAAACAACCGTAAATTTTGCCTTTAAATTTAATTTTAATTCCAATATTTCTTATTTACCCACCCAAGTGCAATGCAATTTGATTTTATTGTTGTGTTGTGTTTGTTATACTTACAACAATGTCCCTGTTCCATCACTAAAAACCCTTGCATTACACTAGCGCATGTACTTTTCCCACAGTAATAATAGAGGTTAAATCCACAACGACGTAACTTCTGGATACAAAGTTTAATTCATTGATGATGACGATGTTGATGATGATGCCAGTGGATGGGAAGTGGATTCCCCACTTCGGCATCTTTTATATACTGTGTAAATTGAATATTTAAGTAATTTGGTCGTGATTGGTCAATAAACGCGTAGAAAGGTTACATTTCTGGAGCAAAGTTCATTATTTGGCGTATCACTTTGTTGATAAAAATGTGTAATATTTGCATTTTGTGCGAACTTTGTTAATTCATTTGCTTGATTTCATTTAGTTGATTTGTATTTTTTTGGCTGAGAAATGACTTTTGCAGGCTGATAACTTAGCGAAATCTTAATAAGTATTGAAAGGGAAGAAGAGAATTTACCTAGCTTGCAATTTTTATAAATATGGACATATGAAAGAATTATATAGTTTCCTCCTCTGTCGAATGAATGAATGAATTAAATGAAATTATTAATGAGCCGTTGACTTTGTTTTCTGATGAATGAATGGTGCTCTGGAGAATGATGATGATTACATCTGGATATCACGTGTGTTTATTTGCAATATTTGCTCGTTATCTTTTACATTAATAGGATTAGTTTTGTGATTTTATTCTGACAGGTTAAATTCATTCATTGCGCACGCACAAACGATTTACATAAATCGAAAAATGTAACATTGTAGTTGTGCAAATTGCAATATTTAATTTTGAAAATAGTTTAATAGTTTACTTTTAAAGAGTTGGGTTTTTATTGATGCATCAAAAAATAATTCTTCTTTCTAAACAATTATCTGTTGTGGGCAGGTTGTGCAAATAGGAAGAGAATCAAGAATTTTAAGAACCATGCGATGTCATGATTTATTCAGGGTCGCCTTTGTTCGTATTCTGCAATTTCAGCTTAGTTTGGATTACATTGCATTGCATCTGTGTGTATGTATCTCTCTCTTTCTGTGCTGAAGAGTGTCGAAGGCCGTTTTATATCCAATTATTACAGAGCGATATATACATACACACGGCATTCCTCTCTCTCTTTTGATATCAATAATGCATGTTGGTTGGTGGGTTGTGGGTTGGCTCACTTGAATCAAAGTCGAAGGTTGCTATTACTTCTCTCTCCTTTAAAATTCAATTGGAGTTGCAATAAATTGCTGGCTTCTGATAATAATTATGGGTTGAAGAGGGCAAAAAAAAAGAATCAATTCAGTCATGCTGGAGTGTAATAAAATAATATGGCTATTTTTATAAATTATTATTTAGAAAAAAACCTGGAAGTCGACGCTTTTTATGTTGTTTACGATTTTTTGATTTTGTGAGCGTAATTAAATACAAAGAGTTGTATCTGCGGTAAAAGAGGCTTTTGTGAGTAAAATACATACATACAAGGATATGTAAGGATAGGTTCCAAAGTTCATTTGAAATCAGCATCAAAATCAGAAGAGTCAATAAAGAATAAGTTGTGTTGAGGTCATTGGGAAATCCATTCCAGTGTGACTTCTCTATATGATAAGCACAAGTTGAAAATAGGTTGTTCAATTATTATTAGTGTCCTCTAAATACAAATATTATTATCATTGAAGAAAAGTAGAGCAGATTGAAATCAGCTCAGTTAGTGTAGCAACAACGGTGACATTACATTTATTTTATTACATTATCAACATCTTATGTCGAGGTCAAGATGGAAAATGGATAAAAGTTCAAGACCGAATTATTAGGAGGTGTCGGTGTCCCATGTCCTGATTTGGGGACGATTATTTTGTGAATAATAATAAGAATAGACAAAAAAAGAAAGAAAAAGAGTAGTATAAAATAAAGCCATTGCCAAGGATTGCATATTATTAATTGGGACTCCCACCTTTGCTTTGTTCTTCATTAAATTATTGTAATGTAAACAGTTCGTTGCCTTTGAGATGAAGGTTTCAGATTGAATTGGTGGCTGGTTGTGTAGAAGCAATAAAACTGTCTGGTTCGCCACTGTCTGGTGCTTGGTTGGTATGAACAGGGTCCAGGCCAGGTTAGTTAGTTAGTTAGCTAGTTAGATAGATAGTTGCTTAAGCAGCTATGTAAGTAAGTAAGCATCCTGTTTTCTGATAATTTATTCACCTGTTACAATCTCGTCTCAAAAGAATTTGAACCCCATGACCAGTCCAGTCCGCAGTATGGCTGGGATTGGATAGAGTATAAAATTTTTGATATATAAATCTCAAACTTTGTTGAATTAAGAAAGGCCGATGGTGTTTTCTTTTGATCATCGTTGATTCGCTCATTATCATTTATGTATATCCTCCTCCTCTTTACAAACAATCCAATTTTCTCCAGTTGTTGTGTAAAGGCAACTTTTCTATAGTAGTAGTATATTTGAGAAGTTTGGTTATTTACAAGGTCGTCTCTTCAAGCCCAGCGCAATGACCTTCTTATGTTCTAGCGTCGTTTCTTGGTTGTTGGATTGGATTCATTGGGATTTTTTGGGATTGCACTTTTTATCGGGACCTAATCCACACTAATAAAATAAGATGCGCAGTAAGATTTTAGCACAAAAAAGTTGAGCAGGAATGCAGTAGGCTTCGTTTAATTTTTTGAGTGGATGTGGAAAGCTCGTTGTCTAGTTGTATATCTACTATCTACCTCCTACTTACTTATCTCTCTCTCTCTCTTTTTAGCCCACCTAACTTAACCACTAGACTGTACAATCAGCTTTGTGTGTAGCTACTTTTTGGGAAATTGTCAAAATTCAAGTGCATGTCAGTTAAAGAAGTGGTGGTGGGGTAGTTACATGTAATCAATATTCCTTTCACGTCCAGTTGCGATTTTTGGTTATGTTGGATGATGATGATTCCATGAGAATGTAGTAGTAAGTAGTATTATTATAAGAAGGTTTAGTTGAGCGACCTCACATTTTGTATTTTAGTGGTTTTATGGAGTTGGTTAAATGACATAAGCGCGCGGCCTAAAAGTTAAGTCAGACAGAGTGCGAGGGTGTCGAACTCGCCGTGGTGTGGTCGGTCGGTTGGTTGCTTATTTTATTCGTTTTGAGTCATGAGAGAGTCGGGTTTTTACTAGTACAATAACATAGTATATATATATATATCCATATCCAACTAAAAACCAGACAAACTTATTAGTCTGGCCGGGTGTCATTTATTAATGCCCTTTTGCTTTTTGGTCTTTGCTTGCTGGAGGAGTTTTAGCAACAACGACCGCAATATAGAGCGATGATAAGCCACTCTTAACATGAATATCATCATCATATCCATATCTCGTTCCAATATTGACAATTATTATATATTTTTGCTGCCATGTCTGCCTTTCCTTTGTTGGACAAGAAACCGCAGTTTGTCTAGTTTTGTGGATTTTCCTGTTAGGTTAAGTTACATAAAGAATAAAGAGTGCAGGAAATCCGTTTTGCGAATTTGCGCGACTTGTCAGAATTTGCCAAATTAATTATCGCTAATTATTTGAGCATGGTGTATTAATGAGTTTATGAATGAAATAACGAGAGGTTATACGCTTGAGTTCAGGTGGTGGTTGTAGAGTTCAAATCCCCGAAAGAAAGATCTGGCGAGATAGATTTGCAACCCCGACCTGCAACGTAGTTCTTCTTATAATATACATGCTTACTTATTCAACAACCCCATCATCATCACCACCTCCATCAGTATTACAACCCTATCCTATCACTAACCAAAGAAAGAACCACTCTCAGGTTGTGTGTGGTGTTGTAGAATATTATATACAACCGACCTTGACTCCAAGTTTTACGTTGAGCGTGCAAATTTTTTTTGTGGCATCGAGTCCAGTATACTTAGATATGTATGTATTATATCAACGGTTGGTTTGGTTGGTTTGATGCACTCTGCTCAACTCACTCGCAAAATCTTAACGACTCAAGAACCAATAGTGGATAAGTTCAGTCCAGTTATTTCTTTATTATAACACAACCACCACTTGGCTACTTACTTATTTACCTAAACAACCTAATGGAACATTATCATGCAGAGTTCACGTGTAACACGTGCAAGGCAGGAAAGAATTGCAAATATCGTATTATTACACAACCCAGTGCAACTTTTATTATCCAATTGCAACTTTCCCACGATTCAAACTACCTGATATATTATTTCTTTTTAATTGTATTGGAGTTTCCCAATTCAATACTTAAATAAAAGTGCAGATTGAGAAGTTGCAATTTTGACCTCGCTCTAGCTCTAGACTAACTAGCTCTTTAAACTCTTAATTGCATTATTAGAAGGCAATGACAATGAGAATAATAGTAGTATATGTAATATGATAACTTGAGTGGATGCAATTGAATAAGTTTGGCGAGTTTTCTCTGTTTTTGAAGTCTTGACTTAGTGGAGCTTATCCCGCACCAGCGAGCACAACTTTCCCGGAGGAGGATTTCTTGATTCGTCTCATGCTGGTGGTGAAAGTAGTCTGTGAGAACCCAGTGGATGTTAATAATTAGTATTAGCATGATAATACAAAAGAAAATGGGAGGTTTGGTTGGTTGGTGGATTTCTTGGGTTCATGGTAGTAGTGTTTAAAGTCAAAAGTTGTTGTTTCTCATATTATTTTGTTCTTCATTCTTTCTCACTTCCTTGTTCCTCACAAAAACACACAAGCTGGTGTGGGTATTATGTTTTGAACAAGTTTTCTATTTTTCTGGTCTTTATTTTCTCTCGTGGAAATTGGGGGATTAGACAGAAATTGGGAGAGAGGATGAATTCACTCTGAAAGAAAGTCGTGCTTGGCGTGTCAATGCCAAATAATTTGAAATTCGGGCTCATAACACCACACGGGCTTGCTTGAATTTACCCTTAGAACTAATAATTCCCAATTTTCCCATTTCGATTCTCTTGAGATTTGAGACTAAATTCCCCTTCGTCATTCCGCCTGCTCCAATCACCCCATCTTTTTTCGGACGGACCCCAAAAATCAAAAGAATTGGATTATTTTTTAGCCCTCCTTCCTTGTTCTTTTTCTCTGTGTGATTTTGGGTGCTACTGCTGCTGCTGCTGGGGTTTAGCATTTGTTGTGTGTTGAATTTTGGAGGTTGAGGTCGAGGTCGGACATTTATAAATGAGACAGCACCTCAAAGATTAGATTACTTCAGGCCTAAGAGGAGCCACCCGCTTTGATGAAAAAACCCAGTTTTGCAATATTTGCTATCAATTATAACAAAAATTTAGCAATGGCGGGTACTTTATGTATATAAGTAGTGTAAAAAATGAGGAATAAAAAAATAGTTATCAATGACAGACTTTACTTAATGAATAAATACCGTGGGATTGTTCGAATGGAATCACAATTCATTGTATTTGTACACCTTTGCAAATGTTTATACAAGATAACAACACTGCTGATTTTGCAATTTACATGATTTTGATAAGTACACCTTATCAATTTGTAGTGGGAAGGAATAGGTTGTAATATAATAATGATGACGACAACGATGGTGTCTAATAACGCATGACTGGTTCTCTGAGGTGTGGGAATGGGTCGTCGTCGGTTAGCTCATTGTGAGGTTTCAGATTATCCGAGTCGAGGAATTCAGGTCACCTCTTGTGTTGAGGTGTGTTTGTGTGTATGCCAGGTTTTAACGGTTCACTTTTTGGCACATTCCAATCCAATCCTCATTTTTCTTATCAACCCTTATGAGGCCACATGAAATGAACAACCTGCTGCTGTTGATGCTACTGCTTCATCTGTGGTCGATGTTGATTTGAGTCAATTGAGGGATGAGGCTTTTAGTCATACTTTTCTTTTGGAATTGTAACTATATAGTAGTACAAAAGAAAAGAGTTTGAGAGATTTTGAACCAAATAATTTCCAATATGGATGAGAGAGAAACAGAAGAAGAGCTGTCACTTTGGCATTGTAAAGTAGCTGATGATCATCTATATAACAGTTGAGGAAAAGTCGTCTGGAGCCAGACGTATTGGACTTTGTGGATTGTTAAATCATAAATAAATGGTTAGTTAAATGGCTAAATTTTATAGAGGATTGTAGTTTTCATAGAATTGTAGGGAAGGTCGTCTAGTCGGCAATGCAAGGTGAGTTAGTGAGTGAGTAGATCAGAGGGAAGTTGAGTGAGGAGGGTTGATTTTGGTTGTTGAGGGTCCTTTTTAAAAGCGGAGCAGATGAAGAAGAATGAGTAAGGTACCGACATGGAATTCCTTTGGATGAATAGCTGAGACCCTTCTTCTTCCTTACTTACCTGGTTGGTTGCCCCTCTTCTTCTTCTTCAAGGGTGGCTTGTTGGCGAAAGGGTCTCTCTGATTTTCTTTGAATTTTAGTTTTTCAATTTCCAATTGCACTCCTTATTCAATGAATTCTTTTGAAGTAAGGCCACCAATTTATTTACCTTTGCCCATCTCAAAACGGAAGGGCCTTTGTTCAAGGGTTCTCTTTGAGAGCAAACCGTCTTCTTCTGAAACCTTTTGTTACTCGCCCTTGAGGTGGGATTCATTCTTGAAATCTCAAAATCATGTGCTGAACCATGTTTGTTGTTTTCAACTTTGATTCTGGTTCCCATCTCTCTCACCCTGCTTAAACTTTACCTCATTCTTAGATTGGTCACAAGAAAGTCATGCTTTTGATAAAAGAGAAATTATAAGAATGTTGTACATAAACGATGCAATTGCAGTGTCTGACCAATGGGAATGCAAAAAAAAGAAACAATGATTTTATGACGATTTTTAATTGAATATGATGTGGTTACGTATACAAAAATGATAATAATTCTTTATTTTCTTTTTGCCTTATAGGAACCCGAGTGTACGCTCCACCAGAATGGATCCGATATGGAAAGTATTATGGCAAGTCTGCCACCGTTTGGTCATTGGGAATCTTGTTGTACGACATGGTTTGCGGGGACATTCCGTTTGAACGAGATGAGCAGATCCTTCGGGCGGAAATCAGTTTCCGAACCCGTCTCACTCACGGTAAGCAAATAGATCCAAACTCCACCAAACATTATCCATGTGTTGGCACGTGGTCCACTTATTGTAAAAAAAGGACAGGAAAATTATAGAGCCTTTCAGACCCGACATTGTCTGGCATTTTAGAGATTAGGGACTTATAATACATACTACATTGGCTTGCTTGGATGTCACTCCAGTTCTTCAGTTCATTACTGCAGATATTTGTTGGCATTAGAGTGTCAAATTGTCAGAGTCACAAGAGTCGATTGTGCTATTTATAGAAGAGACCCATTTCCCACTGGTAATAGTCAATTATCCTCTTCCAGAATTCACTCTTCTTGTAGTCTCGCCCTCCTTCTCTTTTTTTCTCGCTCTCTCGTCGTCGGTCTAAGTGTTGCTGATGAGATGGATGTAACAGAATTCGGATCGGTTTTTTTTGAAGTGTAGACGACTCGTTACCACTTTTCTGAGCTGTATGTATATAGGTATATATTGTACATTTTTACAATTAAGTGGACATTTTAAAACTGGTGTTAGAATATGCACCCCATCAAAGGCTTCCTTAACTGGTTTCAGACTTCTTTTCTATTCACATACTTTATGGTAATTGCAATATAGCTAGCTACTCATTGTACTGTATGTACCTTCTGCCAACCAAGACTGACTTGAGCAACTCTTTTGGAAATGCTAATGATGCAATTGACTCTTAAATGAGTGGGAGGAATTAAAGGGTTGACTCATTTTAAATGTGGTCACAAAGTTAGAAACTGCTGGAAGAATGAGAATACCAAGTGTAGGACCATAGTGCCATTACATCATTGTTGTTGTTATCAGGAGTAGAGGGGCATTATGAAACAATTTACTAATAAATGATTTTTTCTTTATATTTTATAGAATGTCAAGAGCTGATTCGCCAATGTCTCCGTCTTCGACCCCAGTCGCGTCCCACCTTGGAAGACATTTTGAACCATGGGTGGATGACTGCACCACTTGATTCTCCTCAGGGCCCCAGCCCTTCTCCATCCCCCTCCGTCTCACCTTCGCATTCCCCATCATCATCCGCAAGTACGGTTCCCCGTCACTTGGGCGATGGTCAAAGTCCCATTCAAAATGGCCCCAATCCTGGGGAAGAGCTTCCTCCCGTGTCCTCTACCCTCAGTCCTTCCTCAACAACACAAGAATCCACACCCTTAAGTTGTAATACATCCGTATTATTGGGTGAGCCAGCGATGATGACGAGTTGTGAAGGGGCCACTTCCATGGAGGCCGCTTGTCATTGTCTCTGACTTGAAGATTAGATAGACTACAATAAATTTAAAGTATAACACAGAATAATACAGAATACATAAAACGAAGAAGGCGAAAAACTCCTCATTTTCTCCTCCACCTCCTCCTCCTCCTGTCTCCAGCTAAAATATTATAGGTCAAGTACATGACTTTGTCCTGTAAGTACTGTATAAGAAGTATCTAGGTAATTATAATTATATATGATCAGTGTGTAATTATAATTACTTATACTTATATCTTTGTTAAAAGAATAGGTTACACTAGCCTGTTAAGGACTGAAATGAGAATATAAGACCGATTTAAAAGTATTTTTATAGACTCACAGTTTTTTTTTGTTTGTTTTTTCAATACGACATTTAACTATTATATAATAATTAATACTAATTAGGTACACAATTTTGGATATTTAATATATACTGTCGTTTAGTATACCAATACCCCATTATTATTATTCTTATTCTTATTAATATAGGTAATACAGATACAGAGAGAGAAGTTAACGTGCTGCGTGTTTGCAGCAGAGCAGACGTAATTAAAAATTTTAGATGTTACAGTGAAGTAAAACCATAGTTTTTGATGTTTTTGGGTTACAAGTAAGTTATCATGTTTGAAAGATTTCAGTTTCAAGAAAATTTGTGTTTTCGCGTAAGACAGTGCGCAATTAATGCAATAAATTACAATGGAATACTGTTTAAATAAAAACATATTATGTCGGCTTTTGACATTGATATTTAATCTAAAAAAATCAAAAAGTCTTTGCATTCTATTTTCTGCATAACACAACACACAACATTAATATGAACTATGCATCCAACTTATTTGGTTGGTTTGAAATCATAACAAGCAACTCTCGCACACTTGAGATTCACTTGTACTGACTGCATCATCATCTACTCCTCCTTCTCCGTCTTCCGATGACGACTGGAGAAAATTGTTGTTCTTGTTCTTATTGAACTTATCATAAGAAGAAGGTGTCATTTCCCCCTGGAAAATTGTGACAGTCCTGAGACGAGGAGAAATCTAATTACCGTATCGTGAGACTGCCACCGCACTCTTCTATCTATCTCTTATAGTAGCTGGATTCTATCACTCCACGCCAATCTAATGACGCAAGTGGAGATTTAATAAGGAACTGAATTCCATTAAAATTTGCAGCTTCTATTTCTTTTTCCCCCAATTCAATTCATTAAGAGAAATACATACTATTATCATCATCACATGAAATTGGGTCGCATCATCATCCATCCATCCCGACACACTTATCTACCTTTCAGACAGACATTTATTCACACTATTACTATTTCACTTCACTTCACTGTTTACTTGCATGCATTCGTAAGGATACACACGTACGTACATACGTAATAATACCTGTCTGTCAGCAGGCAATAAGAAAGCAACCGTCACAACAAAATACGTAATATGTATTTCGCAAGTTCATGTCTTCTTATTATTAAGCAAGTCATATAGAAAATGAAGAAGAAGGTGAGCTTCAACTTTCAGTGGTGGAAGTAAGCAAGCAAGTACACATAGTTTTGTTTGGGTTTGACGATGTTAGTTGGTGAGATTGCACTGCACTGGCAAAACCCAAACATCATCATGATTGTACAGATACATTAGTAATATGCACTTAGAGGATGCATCGTTACATTTCTTTCGTCATTTATTATATAAGTGGGATATTATATTGGTCGCATTGTTGTCGTATGCATGCATATGCATCCAAAGTTTGTATTATTATTACTACAACAATACATCCATAGTATACCTATGCATTTATTTATTTAGCCAGTGCAGTGCAATAATGCATGCATTGTTGAGAGAGTAGTAGTTGGGGCAACTTAACCCGTAACAACATCCATCCACCATCCACCGTCACATCATCACCATCAAATCTAATGAAGCCAAGGCTGAGTTTACTTTTGCTTCCTCACAGAAGAACTAACCATTATTATCATCAACACCGTCGTCCTTCTTCCGCATCTTCCTTCACAGACTTTCTCTTATTTTATGAGGGCTGCTTTGTTTAGCTTTTAGTCAGTTACTACTAACGAACCAAGAAAATATGCAATGCAATGCAATGCACAATATACATAGATTGACAATGACGACGGCGTGAAGAAGAAGCAACATGCATACTGTGCATTTCTTTTATTATATAGTGCAGTTGTTGCCGTTTGTTTTATAGCTGTTATAAATATGATATGCTAAACTGAAAGGTTTGTACATTTTCAAGTTGATCATTATTATTTGGAAATGAGGTCTGATTCAAATTTGAGTGACAAACGGGCATTTATTCTCATTTCCTTCTTCTTCTTCAAACCTTCCATTTCTTTGTCTTTTAACTTGATGATGATAATGGTGCCCAAACAAACAGACGACTATTGAATGGATGAGAATGAATGAAAGAATTAGACGGGTTTTTTCTTGTGTTTTCTCTCTCATCCCATATTTTCGACATTTTGATGATGTGACATTTCCTGCAATAAAATAATATATCACAATAACAATAATACTTAATATATTGAAACAGCTCTATATTGGGAAGTACAGTAAACAATATTAACGTGTTGTTAGAATGAATTGAAGATGAAGGGGATGTGCTGAGCAGTGATGGTCTTCTGGTTCGGTGATATTCTGTCTCAAATCAAGGCGATCAATCAATCATACGAATCACTTGAGTCGAGCATTATGGAATTGGAGTTGTTATACAAGTGAAAATGGTGGTGGTGGGTGGGTGGTGGTATCGGTTATTGTGTAATGTGTGCTATGCGGATGTATAGAAAGCAGGTGAATCGACATTTCCTTGCATTTTTCGTATATCAAAGGATTACGACGAGTACCATACAAAGTATTATGCTGTCTGTCATTGTAGTCTTTCATGTTTTTATGCAAAAGAAGAAGTGTTTTTGTTTAAAATGGGTAAACCGTGACCCAAATTTATTTCTTGTTTAGTTCTTCTTGTGTATTTTCTCTATCATTCTGGATTTACTTGTTTCTGTTATATAGAATAGTTCAATGAAAAGTTGCAAGTTGTTCTCCTCCAGCTAATAGCTTGCCACCCAGCCACTGATCCGTCCATAATCTCTCTATCTGCCCCACACACATTTTCAGACATTTTCATCACATCATTTCCTTTCCCTAAAGGAATTTTTAGACGAAATTGCACCATTTGACAAGTTTGCTTTGTATTACACAATGTTTGAGAGATAAAACAAAAAAAAGGATTGCAGACAAGAATAAGCGAGTCCAGAGTATATATATGCACATATAGAGAAATAAGTATATTTCATATTCCCCACTGAATTGCCATTTGGGTCACTTAGTTTACCTCATGGATGGTTTTTATCTCTCAAAGGCTATGGAAAAGTAACAAAATTCGCAATTTTCTTGTCAAAAGTTTTAGATCCGCTTTTGAAATGCAGCAGCAGCAGTGGAGAAAACACAAGTCAAAACCAACCAAACGCCGCCCCCGTGGGTCAGACCGAACGGACCAGAAAGTAAAGTTTGGCCAAGTATAAAATTCGTGTTGCAGAATTTGATAAGGACGCGCAGCACTTGACTGTCGTGTCAGTTGCATCCGCTGATAAGTCAACTAGAGGCCTTTGAAGTTAAATGAATTTCAGAGTTGAGCCTCTGCACTTTCAATTTCAGTGAATTTCAGAGTTTTGAAATGAACTCAAACTTCCAACTTTGTTCAGTTGTTCTATGCAAAAGTGATTCAATTTAGTTTGGCCTCCATCAACGTCACCGTCATATCTCATCCAGGCTAAAAAAAAAACCTTCGTCTGTAACGTCCACCATTCAGTCCAATCCAGAAGTAGATTCCTGCCGGATTGCAATTTTGAATTTGCAATTTTCTGTAAAGGACATTCCACTTGAAGCAATATGTCTGTAGGCTGCAACTAGGGTGGTTGGTGATGGTGGTAAAGGTGGAATTTTCAATATGTGCAAATCAAAGGGTTAATTTAATTAGGGTTTTTGAGCAGACAGGACTTGCTTAGTTTGACTTTGATGTGACGTGAGGATGCGCTGAGGCAGCCCACAAATGAACGAGTCAATGCATTTACAAATTCTGAACCGGAAGTAAATTTATTAGATCCTGAAGGCTGCGTCACTCTCAGCAAGCAGAAGCCTTTGTTGTACGTATATGTATAATGTGCTGGAATGAGGGCAGTGTGAGACAAACAGATAAAACAGCATTCTCTCAAATACCATATCAATCATATTATTATGTAATATGTGACCCGTTTAACAACCTTATAATTTATTGCTGGTGTGGTAAATTTAGCAATCCATTATGTTCGAGTTGCCGTTGTTGGATTTGCTGGTTGGTTGGTTGTTCCAATTTCCTTCACTTTGATATCGCTCACCCACACCATAAAAGTTGTGTATGTATACATGAATAAAAATCAGTTTAATAATTTTCATTATTTCGGTCAAGGCAAGATGACAAATTCAATGTATGTGTTTGTATGTTTGTTAACCTGTTGTGTATTCATGCCAGTATTTTGGATAACAACCGAATTGTGTGTTTTCCTATTGTTAATAACATGGGTATAATGTGTGAAGGATAAAGAAGAGTCAATGCAATGCAATATTGTTATTAAGCGAACAAGTTCAAATAAAAAAACAATACATATCACACATATTATTATGTATAGTGCTAAAACAGGGCAAAATAATTATGTAAAGTGATTTAAATGTTGTTTCAGCCATGTCTGGTTGACGCATTCTAAAATAAGATTGCACACGTTTTTGTAATTTAAAAAGAACAAACGTGAAAGCAGGAAATCCAAAATCATTCTTTCACTCAAATTCACAAGCAGTAGCATCAGCAAGCGACTAGACATGAGTTTTTTTTGTCCTTGCTCTTATGTTATGTATGTATAATGGCAGAGCTTAACGAGACTTCAAAAAACAATAGTTACTCTAGGAATGAACCGTGAAGACCATAATTTTAAGTTAAAAGGGATGAATTTAAGACAGTTGGCGAAGAAAAGTGTTGGGTAATTTCACCAGAGTAATCCAGTAAAATCCGGCTGGGTACATTAAACTAAACCGACTGCACCCAACCAAATTGGTTCAGCACTTTGGCTATGCGTCTCACAACATTGCACTTACTTACTGTACCATAGTTGTTGCAACTCTGTATTGCATTGATGATGATGATGCTACTACACACTCGAGCCAAATTTCAACCCCACCACAAAACTGAATGAAGGAGGAAATCAACATTTGACTCATACATACATACATTTTTAAGACGCAAAACTTTATGAATATGTCGCAAAATGTGGTGAAAAGAACGATGACGATTAAATGACGTGTTATTGTTTTTAATTCTTTATTTAGAGCAACAATTTATTTTCCTTTTTTAAAATGGAAAAGTTGTACTGGAATCAAAATCTCAAAGTCCTCCTCAATTTGAACCATCCTAAACAACTGCATAATAAACAACAACAACATAAATTTGTAAATATCAACCGTTTCTTTTGCTTTCGCTTCTATGTGTATATATGCGTGTTTGGATGCAGTATCAATTATTTGAGCCGTTGTTGGGTAATTTAGATGCAAAATGTTAAAACTTCAACTCGTACGTACCAAATTCCTATCAATCCTTCCGCGGCATATGACTGCCTTTGTCCGTTTAAAATTTGCAGAGGGCAAATGTGCGTCTGGGTTGGGTCGGAAAACAGGGATTTACGTATTAAATATTCCAGTGTTTGTTAGTAATAAAGGATCAGGCTCATTAAGATTCAACCAGCTCAAACGCCATTAAAAGAGCTGTCAATAGACTAAAAAGTCAAGAATGGAAATTATCATTGTTTTGTCTAATCGCTAACTTGTCCCGATATTTCCAGTTACAACTGGATTTTACGAGACGTATGTATGTATGTTTACCATTTGCTTTTATGCATCTGTAGGTGCTCGCTCTTTTCTTGACGATGAGGGGAATGAGCACAGAGATGCACACACACATACATGTATACGTATCATGAACTTTAAATTGGATCACTAACATAGAGCATTGTGTATCAATTATCCGCATCTAGGGATCGAATTTTAAGTGAATAAAAATGATCAACATCAACAGCTTAAACTTAAAACAGCAAGCAATCTCCAGAATTGAACAACATGAATGAATACATTTTGTTGTTACAGTGTTATTATTTTTGGGGGCAGTGGAACAGGGCTGAGTAAATATGCCTACAAATAAACATGGATATTTGTATTTATTTTCAATTTCAGTTTCGTTTTAATGAGCATATTCTTCAAAATAAGAAGACCACAGGTTTGCCATAGTCTTAATTAATCACTTATTCCTACGTTTCCATTATTATTATTATTTCTTCCCAAACACTCGAGACACGCATGCCAATTTTACCAGGTAACCCCGCTGATGCTCTCACAATTTTCTGACCATAATATAAAGCAGACACTTCCTTTTCAATAGGTATTATGCACTGTCTGCAAATTTTATGTGGGAATATAGGAAGCAAATAATGAAGCGAGTAATTTCAACCGTCATCATCATAATCATTTTTATCTATTGTGCAATGCAATATCTAATATGCAATAATACTGATATTGCCAACTTGGATTATTAATTATTTTCTTCCAACTGATTGGAATTGGACGTGTGCAAACAAATACAAACACAAAATCATCAAACACGGTAGAGTAGCCCAACCAAGCCAACCTTCTGTTCACCTCTGCTCCGTGGTGGTCATAAATTGTAGGTGATCAATTCTACGAAACAGCCTCAAGGATACTAATTTTCATTTTCAATACCAATTTTATATACAGCCTTGTGGTTTGGTTTGGTTGATTTTATTGGGCAGTGCATGCAGTAGTATATAAAACACTTTTTTTTTGTACTTTCTTAATCAAGGTATGTAACACAACAGTATAGCACACATGCACTGCATACTGGAGAATGCATGCTGGACTGACTGGACTGGAGAATTATTTGCATGCACAGCAGGTTTTACATAGTTTTACAGTTTTTACATTATCATACTCATAATGACGTAGGTGAAAACAAAGCAATCGCCACAGGATTATGATGAGCTAACATGCTGCGTTGTCGGTTTGAATGGCCATTCAATAAATTGGGTGTTATTAAGGATGATCGCAGGGGAGCTTGTAAAATGGCATGGTCTCAGGCAGCATACTAACTAACTAACAATGACAATGACTGCTGCTGTATCCTTATCAACTTTTACGTAATATGCACACATACACCACCCTTTCTGTATTCTTTCCTTCTTCCTTTCTTTCCTACTTTACTAACCAAACCGCACAAAAAAATAAAAACCAAAACAAACAAACGAGTGGAATATTATTTGGCATCCGCAGAATTTATAATAATCTATACCAACCAACTTTTTCATGGAAATGAGGTTCCAAAGTACAAACAGTTACAGTTAATAGCATCATTTGATTTATTATTTATATGCAAAAGCTTTTAAGTAATGTTTTAATAATGTACTCTCTAAAACCAGTTGCATCTTTCATTCATCATTTCACAGAGAGAGATCCTCTTGGCTTGCTTACACATACGTCTCTGTTCCAATTGGACTAGAATTTAATGGGATAATGTTTCACAATGAAGATATAAGTACTTATTTTATGGTGCACATGCAACTGCGTCAGCATTCAGCGTAATGTATACACCACACCACACCACCAGTCAGTTTTAATTAACATATTATTAAACTCTGTTTACATGCAATTGTTAGTCCAGTTATTTTTCAAATGGACTGCACCATTTAGTCTAGATGTTTCATGGTAAAGATGGTTGGTCAAAAAATAAAATATTCGCATAGATACAGATAAACGGGTAAAATGCAACAGGTCGAAAGTTGTCTTAATTTATAATTTAAGCAATCAAGTTAACATTTAAAGAAGTACATGGAATTGAGAATTAGTTTATTTTTAATTCATTTTTAAAGCGTAGAAATACACACTACGTGTCCATCCATTCATCCATCCATCCTATTACATCATTTAGTCATATGTATGTATGGGTTAATTACGCATCTCCTCATCATCGCTTCTCTTTGAACATGCTTAACCTGCGTGCACTCCTGCTGAATGTCATTTCAATTTATGAGCTTTGTGTGGTATTGTTGACATTGATATTTATCAACATCAAAATTACTGCATTTTCAGATCTGGATCTGGATGCACATATTTACTTGCAAATAAATAAGCTGTATATGATGCAGACAAATGGTTAATGATGTAGCAGATGCATATATGCGATGTTGTTGTGAACAAATGTAAGTACTGTTTGTAAAAATATTGTGTGAATTCTTCTACGTACAAGATTTGTTAAAAGTTATTAGGCAGGGGCAGAAGTTTCTAGATAGTTTGCAAATTTAGAAAAATGCATTATTATTAATAGCACTAGTATTTAGTATTATTGCTCTGATAAGATTTGATTTGATTGGCAGATTGATTTATTTGCTTTGTTGTACTTCACCTTCTTATCACCTGTTACATAATGAGCATATTAAAATACGATACAACCCTTTTAACATGGCTTGTATGCATTAATAATATATCCTAATCTTAAGTGTTTGCATATAAAATTTTATTTTTCTTTGTACATTTGCCATTTTCATCGGTGTAGCAATAAGGGAGCTTTCAATTGAACCAATTTATTTGTAAGAGCATGCAAAACTTGTTGTGTGTATGATATGCCGTGCACGAACGAAAAAGGAATTATGCATGTGTTGTTCTTTCTTGTGTTTCATGTGTCATAGTGCCAAAACATAATTGCAAATAAACATAGAAAATGCAAGGGTAAACGTATGATTATGAGTTGCCTTACAATTCTTAATGAATCTTGATTTGGTTCCTGAAATAGAAAGGAGCAGCTCACGTGCAGAAAATATAAGTAGCTGATCAATTATCATCAAATCCAACAACAATTTATTATTTTGCCAATTCAACAAAACAACCAAACCTCCACCTTTGCCAAAGCGCATTCACTTTTTTGTTGAAAATCCAATCATTTCGTTTGTTTTGGGTTGGATGAAATGTCCACTTTCAAGTAATAATTAAATGCTTTACAGATACACACTCGTATTCCTATTCTTATTAGTGAACCAAATGAATAAACTATGAAAGTTGCTAATAATAGGGACACCATTATTAATACTACTGAACTGACACAAGTACAAAGCAGTACAGCGACATGCATTCATTATTCCCCTTCTGCCACTTTTTTGATACGTGTTGGACATATGTAACTTGACAAGAAAAAATGAATGCGTAATAAAATAATACCAAATGTCAAAACCCACACGATTCTTGTAAAATGTGGTGAACTTTATTATAAAGTAAGTTTAGTTTATATCTAGTAGTTTAATTTAGTTTGGTTAGATTGAGAAACGATATGAATGCATGCATTGCGTAAACAACATGATTCTAATAGATGCATTTGTTTGTTGTTTAGTAGCCAAATCCAAGAAGTTGGGTGAACTGTTCAAAGTCAAACTCCCCATTTCGAATGTCTTCAGCCTGATTAGATTCATTTTTAGATTGAAATAAAAATTGCCACGCGTTTTGCACCAAGAACTTTTAGAAAACCCTGAGAATCCAGTCAGTATTTGCTTAACAACAAGCAACGGGAAATTTGTAGGTAGTAGTAGTGTTGATGATAATGGTGGTGGTGGTATTTCTCCACTTCACGATTTGCAAATTGCCATCTGAATCAATTAAGATTGTGCAGGCAAAAAGAATAGACTGACAAAGTTGAGACAGAGACATGAACGCATTAACAAGGATGCCATGATTCATGTCACCAATAAGTAGTATTGCCTTCTTAAACTTTATCGAGGTTGCAGTTTGTTTTAAGGTGCATTAATCAATTACACGAACCTGATCATACTTATATAGTTCTTCTTCACATGAGCTTTTAAAACATTTTGAGAAAATTTGCTTGATCGCTTTTACTATCAAATACGGTCGTAAAGGGTCGCTTTACTCCAATTTTACATAATTTGCACCGTCCTTGTGCATCATCTCCCATTTCCTTTCCTTGCGAACTTGAAATCGAAACTTTCCTTTGTGTATCAAACAACATCATCATAGGCAGACGATTTGGACATGGACTCAGTCTTAGTGTCATCTCACTGCCAAATAAATCTAGGATTCTGTCTCTCCAAAAATCCAGTTTGGCGTCGCTATTCTAATTTAGTGTTGAGTGCGGATATATAAGTACAAGTGAGTGTTTCTCATCTCTAAAAATGCTCACTGACTAACATATTGGGGCAAGCCTTGTTTTAATGCTCATTTACTTTCTAATACATTATTTTGCAGCTATAAATAGCGCATGGAATAAATGAAGGCGACTTTAGATATGCAAGATAACGAATTCTGAATACCTTGCAAATCTCGGCTGAATGGCAACAAAGCAAAAAAAAGTGTGCAAGCAATTGAGCTCCTCTTCTTCTGCGGATCCACAAATTGATGGCATGGTTAAATTAGATGGCTTTACATGATGCAGTTGTGGGTGCAGAAGATGATCATCATGGAATACCATTATTTTTATGCATAATACATAACACCGAGAATTCAAAGGTTGCGTTCTTATCCAGGTGGGAAATAAGTGAATTTGTTTGTGTTAGACCGGAGGGACTTGTCTTGTGCAGGTTAGAGAAAAGATGAGAATGCATGACAAAATCACAAAATCCTAAATTTGGGCCCACTACACTACTCTTATATACGAGTACATACTCTGTCACTTAATAATTCTTCTCATCTCTACATTTCTGGCTGGATGCAACGATGCATTACATGTATCAATTTTCAGCTTGATTTGATTTATTGGTCTCAATTTCAGTCTGGTTGATCTCTTGGTGGCATAGTGCAGTGGTGTATGTACATAGTGGGTTGATTGCATGAACTACACTTTCTGTTCCAGATTGGCAAGAGTTTCCCTCTGCATGAATAAATTATTTCTATACGCTTGCTTGTCCCATTCCCACTGTTATTCACTGTTGACTATGTCGTTTGGTAACACTATAAGTACGAATCCTGTCTGCCTGTATTATTGGGTCCTGTTTCATGTAGAAACAAGCAAACAATGATTTTCTCTTTCTCTCTTTTCACAGATCCAAATCCAATGGGATCGAAGATTTGTATCCTTCTCACATTTTGATTTACAATTTGCTTAGATTCGCCTAATTTAAAGTCGAGCATCTCCTCTCCGTCTAGGTTTAAAAGGAGAAGAAGAAATTGGGGTGTTCTGTAACTTTAATATAATATAATATAATCTCAGCAGTCCTATCATAATAGCAACAGCATAATCATACATGTATGCTCTCATATTATCCAGGTGGTAAATCTTCTGTAACACAAAATAAGCTGAGCAAAAAAAAACTACCCTTCCAAATGTCATGGTTTCAAACTCTTGTCACTTTCTCACGCCCTTTAAGTCTTACTTTTTTGTTGTCAACAAAAGCAACTAATTAAGGTGAATAGTTGGATGGAAAACAGTGCTTGGTTATATATATTTCACATTTAATGCACATTTTGTATACAAACAGAAGAGAGAAAGATTATGCTGTTTATTACTCACAATACTCACATCACATATACTGATACAACCAATGCAATGAAATGCAATGCAATGTATCTGTAATGCATGCAAAGCCAGACAGACTTCATCCTTTCTTCTTTCTAGGCTGCTGCTCACTTCGTGTGTGACTAATTAATTTATGTGGCATAACACATCATAAACATTTTACAAGAATAACAGTCTGCAAATTGCATTGAATGTCACAGCATAACAATTAGCAACAATGTTTTGTCCATTAAAAATTATGTGCAGTGCAATAGTGAGAGAGAGATAACAGTGACAAGTGTGTGCGTTCTTTATATATTCTTTCTTTCTGGGGAAATGGATTCCCTTTCAAATAACTTCTTCTTTTTTAAATGATCCTTATTCCATCTTCTCGACAAGACGGATACATTAATACATACATATGCAGTATTGTACAGTACAGTAAACACACGAGTTTGGCCGGGTTTGACTATACATATGTATGCAAAAGTCGTTCGTTTCTCTACTATGTATTTCTCTTTTTTTTTCTTTTAAGATATAAATAAACCTGCCGGTATTTACTTGGATTCTTGAACCCTGACTGCTACTCTCAGTTTAAGTGTTTTGTTTGGGAAGTAAAGAGAAAATTAATTTTTGGACTAGAGAACTCCAGACAACCTAATCTGTTCATCTAATTACTCTATGCATTAATCCGTGCCCGATCCTGTTAGCTCTCGCTTATTAGTAGTACACCACCACGTTACGCTGACACTGCATTCTTGGGAGGTTGGTTGGCAATGGCTTACATATATATCTCCATTTTCTTCACAGATTTTTTTCACATTAAACAATAAAAGCGGCTCTTGTGCAATTTTGTAAACATTTAACCACAAAGCTGCGATAACAACTAAGAGAGAGAGAGAGAGAAAAAAAAAGTACTTCAAATACATACACACTCATTCTTTCACTTACAATGTTTGGATATGTCAAAAAACTGTCAAAGTGCAATTGTGGAAAATCCTTTATTGTATGACTTTCATTCATTTTACGGGATGTCTTACAGTTCCCCCGAAATTCTTGTAAGCTAAAATATACAAACTGGTCTAGGGTAACTACTATGGATTCATGAAATTGAGAGCTGGCTTATATTCATTTTCTTGGTCTCATGAAAGTTCAGATTCCACTTTCCCATCTCTCATGAATGTAAAACTCATCATGTAACTGTTTGAATGGAATTAATCGTTTCTAAAATATACATTCACACTCTCACACTCTCAGTATATGATGCATACATACGAAGTTAATATTATTAGGAGTTAAATGATACCATGCGGTGCCTATTCGCAATTTACGTTTGGTGAGAAAATTTCCGGAATTGGCCAATTTGACGGCATGAGAGGAATTTCTAATTTTGCGATGATAACTTTAATTTGTATCGTGCAAGATTATGCAAACCATTCAAAATTTGAAATTTGTGGTCCATTCAACATTCCGAATGATTGGCTATCATCTTTTTAAAAGTTCCAAAAGGGAAAAATTGACTTGATATACAAATTTAAGCATCTCTGTGGGTACATATATGTTTTGTTATAGTGCCCTGATTATGATACCTGTTATTTTGGGCCATTAAATTCAGTATTATTTATTTCCTTGTCTTTTTCATAAGCAGAACACAAAACACACAAGAAGTATATAACATAAAATATTGCTAACCAACAACCTTCGAATATTTGCTGCAGGCTTTTCATATGTGAGTATCCGTATAATGTTTTTGGTTGCCCCATGTTGGCAATTCGTTAAAATATTATGAATAAGTAAGAGCTTGGTCGTCTTATTACTTTTTTTTAAATCATTGATCATTACCATTTTATTTTTACTAATCGTAATAATAGTTGAGCAGACAGCACGGACATAAAAAAGGTAGTAAACATTGAGGCATAACAAATACATAAATTATTACATGGAGAGCAAGGCTAGACTGTAGGTATTATGTATGTGCTATATATTATATTATACTAGAGCGTGTGTCGATAATTAAACCACTTTTCTATATGAGCAATTACAATTATGAAATAAATGTCGAGAAAATGTCTAAATTTTGAAATTATGCCCTTCATATATTACGCCGAGTTTAATATTTAATGCAAGGGCGGATGTGTTTATTAGGTATTACATACATACGCCACCAGAGTTGTTGTGGTATAAGTACTTATTTCACAAATTTTAATCTATATTACCGTATGCGAGTTCATAATTTGTGACGATTTAAGTAGTTCCCAATTGTGCTTAAAAGAGGAATAATTTCAAAAAGTTAGCAAACGAGAGTTTTGTTCTCAACTTCTGCTTAAATTCATACAATTTATAATCCCCGGCTTACAAAATTGCTTCAGGAACTCTTAAGTAAAACGATTTTAAGTCAAATAAATGAAATAAAGTTTTCAAATTTACAATGCATGCCCATCAAAGTCAGAAATACTATATTGTATTGAGTAGTACACCTTCCTTTTCACCGTTAACAAGTAGTTTTGCCCACACTGCATTTGCGGAATACAGTACAAACGAATAAGTTCGCCCTTGCATTATTATTACGTTATGTTGGTGGTGGTGTGGTGTGGCCCACTCCATGAAATAAATACACAATTCAATTCTATAATGTTAATCGTAGTAGTAAAGCTAGGCGAGGTTAGGCAACGAATCATCATCACATGTATCTCCATTGATGCAAGAAGTCCAATAAACTAGATAAGGTAGTAAGCAATTTAACCATTATTATTATACTTGTATTGTGTGGGTGTTGTTTTGTTAGAGTGGAGTGGCCATCAAACAAAACAACTTTATGTATAATATCTACTATGTATATTATGGTTTTGTGAAATAGAAGGAGAGAGAGAGAGAGAACTCATTTCCAATAATTTAATTCGATTAAGAGAACTTTGTCCTCCAACCTTTCCGCGATGTAGTAGATATGTAATGGATATTAACAAAATTGGCCTTATTTTGTATCTTCATGTTACGACGCCCGTATTTTCATATCGATTCAATCAGTTAAATGAATTATATAATCAATTATGGATGATACAACATCGATTTATTTGGAAGCAAAGACTATTATAATACATAATAATGGAGGAAAAGTATTGTCTCATTCATCATTTAGATAAAGGTTTATACAATTTAAACATGATCTCAAATTCTAAATGAACGAAAATTTGGTATGAATTACTCAATGTTTAAAGCCACATAAAGCTAAATAGCCAGTACTGTTCTGTACTCATCTAAAACGTAGAAATTATTTGGTTTTGATAAAATATAAGATATGGAGGCCGAAGAAGAAGACTGAGTGATCAATCAAAGCGCTTTATATGGTCTCCATTTCGTTATTATGATTTGGTTCGTACTTGTTTAACCAACTCAAGCCAGAAATGATTCCTTGACTCAAACCAATCTGAAAATGCAGCTGGTTACGTAAAGACGGATTATTCTCTATCACAAGTAAGTAAGTGTGTATGAGTAGAGCGTATTCTCCTTCAAGATGCAGACAGATAATGCGGCTTTATGAAAAGGTCAACCACTTTAATTTGGTTTTCTTTTTTTTCTAAAGACAGAAAATACTTTGATTGCACATACATACATGCTCCGTTATAATATACATACATACTAAATACCTACTGATATGTGCTCTTCGTTTCCTGGTTGGGTTTTTAAAAATTGAAATTCTTGTTCATATCAATGCAAGTAAGGAATTTTTTAGCAAAAGAGAAAGAAGAGGATGAGCAAAAATGGTATCGTTTTGAAGTTTGACTAGCTGGATGACATTAGGGATAATAGCACTTTAAGCCATATTTGTCTGTTCCAGGATATGCGGATTCCAGGAATAGCAGCTTTGAGAAAACTGGGAAATATCATCAAAGTGTGTCTATTCGTTATGTATATGTATGTATGGTGGATTTGATACGTAATATAAATAGCGAGAAACGGGCAAAGAGTGAGAGAGCTAAGTCTCAATCTTCAAACGAGAGACTCCAGCAGAGATCCTGGAATTTCTCAAGTCGCTTCTATTCCAGGTAAGTAAGTAAGTATGTATGTATGTATGTAATCAAACCCAAACCACCCCGTTTGTGCAGAAATTGATTGTTGATGTTTTGACGTTAGACTGCACCTGGTGAATGCGATTAATTAGAAATTTACTTTCCACTGACTCCATCCACACAGGAAAGCTTTTACTTCCTTCCCAGAAAAGATTAGTTCATAACATGCAAAAGGAAATTTATGATTGACAGCAGTTCACAATTAATCGTCTTTGCCATATAAAGTTTTAAACTCTTCTGTTATTTCCTTGAAATTCATCAGTGTACATGATTTGCAGAAATGTTTATTCAAATCAAATGGAACACGCATATTTCTCTGGAAAAAGGAAACTGAAACGATAACATCTAAATGACAAGGACAGCAGCATGCGGCCCATTTCAGGTGTAAATAGATTAAAAGATAAAATAAGCCATAATTACACACTGTAATATTTAGTGAGTAACCTACCCTGACTACTCTAATTAATGATCAAACTCCAGTTATTATTATTGTATGAGCACTTAATGACCACGTTGATATTCATTTTGCCATTGATCATTATTCCATGTAAATATGCAGTACATACAAACATTAAAAGATACGTTGTTGGGATTGTTTTACATACATACATAAGCTTGACTAGCTTTCCTCCGTCTTGACAATTCCTATGGTAAATTCTACTCAATTATTACAGAAGGAATCGATCCATTATTATAATATCTCAATTCAGTAAAATATTATATTGCAAAGTATGACAACGACAACGGACATACATCCTACTCTACATTGCATCAGACAAGGTTTTGTTGTCAAATGATGGTTGGTTGGTTGGTTGGAGAAATGGAAACCTAAGAGCTTATGTAAAATTACCTTTGTTAATAATTTACTTTCTTGTCTTTTATATAAACGCCCTTGAGCTTATGAGCACGTGCAGGATAGATACATACGCACAAATTCCAATTGAGCTCACATTTAAATCGATTGTAATATTCCGTCGTAATATTTTAAACACACGTCCTTCCTTCCACCAAATAGGACAGGTTACATCTTAATTTGTGGGTAAACATAGTTGTTAGTTTTTAAGACAATGTACACAAGAAAAGTGCGAAAACAAAAATGAAACCATAAAAAAGGGATCAAATCATGAGCTGGGTGCGTGCTTTCTATGAAATAGATTCTACTATACAATGATATAGAAACTAACCACAAGACCAGGAGTAGTGCCTTCTTTCCGCTACTCCGTAGTTTGTAGAGAAAGTCAAGGCTAGACGTTTGTACTTTTCTCCTCTGACGTCATCATACCGGGGATTCTTATGCAGGCAGAGTCAGAGAACCCATTTACCGAAATCATCACCACCACCACCACTGCAACAACCATCCACATTTTCCTAGAACACAATTAAAGCGATTGATTGCTATTATATGGAATATTATATAGAATTTTTACTAGTTCTAGAAATTGGTAGATTTTCCTCGAATTATGTGACATTGCCCATTATTATTATGTAGGTAAAAAAACGTTCACAACACTCTCTCGAATGTTGTTGTTAAACCTTCCATGCCTCAATTTCCATGTCTCACATATATTCATGTGACAATGACATGCAGCATAGTTCGTCACGAGAATGAATCCAAAACCCATTGTTCCTTGTTGATTTTAGTATCCTGTATGAAATTGCATTTTGCAACAACTGACCATGGATGTGCTCTTAAGTTCACCCGAAACGCTGCGTGTGCGGCTAAAGTGAACTTTGGACTTTTGTTTTCCTACCCTATTGCGCTGCAGTTTATTAGCAAAGCACGAGTTCAAAATCGGTGGTAGTTGGTGAGCCACAGGGAGAAAGGATGACGCAATGGTAGTTATATTTCTCTTCCCACGTCACGGGTTTCTCCAGAATTCCAAATGGTGGTGGTGGTGAAAGCAGGCACAGGCACAACAATATAGTCAAAGGTTTTCCTCTTGATCCACGTTGCATAACACTACCACTACGACTACTGCTCTTTTATTTGCCACGTTGGATAGCGGATGTGAAAGCAGAGAGTGAGTGAGTCATTCACGTCACTCTTGTTGGTCTTTGTGGAATGACACTAGATGAGATATTGCTGAGACGGCATTTATTATTACGGGGCTTTGTGAGAATACTCTCGCCTTCCCATGCAAACTTTTGCAATTCATGGCCAAATTTTAGCTGAATGACGCAATCATTAGCCATTTATGTTAGTTTAGTGGGAGTTATACAGCTTGTGAATAGTTTATTTAGTTTCTTTAGCCATAGTTTAAGCGCTATTTATAGAAAATAATAAATAAAAACATTGCTTTAGGTAAATATTATATATTTTGGATATTTCGTAGGGATTGCGTTTCCCAAATTTTCCATATTTCTGGCTGACATCTAGATTGTACCTATATGTATGAATTCATAGGGTTATGTAATGTTGAATTAATTGCATACATATAACAGTCATACAGGGGAGGAGAAAGTACAGAACCAGATCTGCGACATACACCGCATGCAGAGTCAACGTCAAACAAACACCTCAATTAAGTCGTGTTACGTAGAACTCTAGAAAGCAGCGTATCGCCAATTTCCAATTTAGGTCAATTGATCGTAAATGAGAATGTTGTCGTCATCTGGATTTGTTTGTTTATAGCTTATATAGTGGCGGCGTGTCGGCCTTACTGAATAGAGAACAAATAAAATTAAATAAACAATCTGCAAATATTTCTCCACTTCTTATTACCACAATGATTTGAAGAGTCCTTCGAATTATTAGTATTCAATACTAAATAATTGCGAAATTCTTCAAAATAACTTGAAAATGAGGACATAAATCAATCACCTGAAATGCAATTTAGGTTAGCTTTAAAGGGGAAGAACGGTGCAGAGCGGAACTTCCAATAATTAATAATTTAACGTTAAATGTTTCATTCTCATTGTTGTATCCGATTCCAATCAATTATCCCCGCACGTGTTTGACTATTGATGTATCTATTCAAAGGTAAGTTTTGTACGATAGATTGAAATTCGCAGAAATGTGTACAATCCTTCGTGATTGTTTATTTACCTTCAAACTCCTCCACTACGCAGCAGTTGAGAAACATCCTTTATAATATACCTATACATACAATTCAATCTTTAATATTTTACCGGATTTAAATGCATTTCAATTTCTTTTGACCTAAATCTTATTAAATTTAGAAATACGAAGAAAAGGAGAGAAAGCGCAATTCATTTCCCTTTGCATATTATTTTGCTGCCTGGAACATCCAAAGAATAATGTCCTTGACCTGTGCGAAATGAATTCCAAAAACAGGAAGAAGGATGATGAAATTGCAGCTCGTAATATGCGGAATTTCTCCACAATTCGCAACTCTCACTCTCTCCTCGTAAAATAGTAAGTGCAGGTTGAGATGCCGTGGTTTGCTCTACTTCGTTGAATTGCACTTCCCAACCAGCAACGTTTTTCCACGTCCTTGCTTTGTCAATGGGGCTAAACCTAACTCGCACTGCTATTTGATCTGCCTACCTACACGGCACATGGATTGGGCATGTGACGGTGGCTAAGGTTGTTTTTATGCGATTCTACTCTTCTGCTCAAACTTCTATTGCTTCTAGGATTTTTCCTTTACCTACTTTCACTTCGCAGTTGGTTTTCGTGGACTTTGCATTGCCAATTGCTATCTTTTCTAGGAAAAAAAGCTTTCTAGTTTTTGCATATATTTTATTCTGCGTTGTGATATTGTATTACAATAATTGTAATATGATAACACAAGTCTAAAGTCAATCAACATATTTGTTGTATTTGCATATGTATATTACAGGAATATTAAATAATTGGAGTAAATTTTGAGATTTGCGATTTTATTGAGTATATCAGTAATGCAATTTTAAAAGAAGATGTGGTTGGCGTAATGAAGTCTTCTTACCCACAAAAATCCGCCTCCATCTAAAATTATATTTTTGGACGTATGGTGACTTATTTCATCCTCCCACACAATTCTACAAACTGATCACCCACACACAATTTGGAATAGTGGACAGATGTAGTTGAGATTGGAGAGAGAGAGGAGCAACAGATGAACAACCCACCGCTTGGTGCACATGGTCTTGACAAGCATCTTGTTCTCCGTGATGATACCTATTTTTCTTAACTAATCTCACTCCCAAGGCGGAAACTACATATAACGTTTTGATGAAACAATTGCAATTTATTGGCAATGTCTGCCTCTGCTGGAAGCAAGGGGTGTCAGTGAATTAATTATTTGGGATTTACCCTTTATTTCTCTTTCTCTACCAACAAATGTGTTGTGAGCCCCTTAAATCCCATTAACTTGGAGAAAGATATCACCACACCCACCCACCCACCAATCCATCTACTTACTTTCTATTTATAGTAAAACTTTTCCATCTTGCTCTCAAACTTGATCCAATTCAAACTCTAAATTACTTGGACTTGAAGGAAATTACTCTTAATATGGAGGCAAGGCTGATTTTGGCGGTTGCTTGGTTGGTGGGTTTGGTTCAAGTTATCATCACTGATGTAAATGAGAAGAGCTGGAAAGTAAGCCACACACATAGAACAGAATGAGAGAGAATCTGTGCCATTAGCGAATTACATGAAATTTGCATCTTAAACCTTATCTCTCACTTGAGACTGCAAAGCAACCTAATAATAATTGTAACCTTGTCTTCCTTCCTCGTTCTTTTTAGTTTAGCTTTATTGCTCTAGATGGGAAAAAGTGACCTCGTGGGGCAAATAAATATGTAGCACATTATTATGTTCCATTACACGGGTAATCGCCTCACCGTGTTCTTCTTCCGCTTAAATAATAGTATACACTGATGTCTTGCACTGTATAAATGCATGTCATATACATTATTGTAGAAATTCTTATATTTGTGTGACTGGCCGTCACAATAATAGAGTATAATCTCCAAAATTGCAAGTCTCATTTTATTCCATTACTGAATTCATGGACATTAGAGATACATACAAATAATGCAATATACAGACCAACAACGTACTTACACTACTCATTGTACTCTAGCATGACGAGAGATACACGTCTCAATTTGTCTCCAGAGTGTATTTTTCTGAGATCGGAATTTGTGACAAGCATTCGCGGAAGTAGAGAGAAACGGATGAGATTTTTATGATTTCTATGAATTTTGCATCCGTCTTTCCTCCAGAGAAGCGACGCAATGACGGAAGGAAGGATAGTCAAAGTTCCAGTCCAGCCCTTAGACTATATAATATATATTATATAGTCTAAGGTCCAGCCATCATCTCACCCAAGTAAATATGTTGTACTGTACTATAGTTATATTCTTATACATTACGATTTGGAAAACCCCAAGCGTTTTATAACAAACTTTGTCGTCGGGATTAAGAAGAAGAAGAAACAAACAACGGAAAATTTATGCTTTGAAGATATCAGACGCAACATACTATGACGCTCATGCATGTATTATCATCATAAATATAGTTTTCATTAATGTAATGTAATGTAATACTACTCACATATCCAATGTATTGGATTTAGAGTCGAATTTGCCTATAAGATTTGGTACAGTTGGAAAAATTTGTAACAACTTTTATGATTTTTATTTAATGAGAATAAGAAATGAATGAACAACTAACTCATTCACTATCTTAAGTAGGCAAGTATATATAAAAAAAATATGAGATATTATCCGCAGCAACATTGGTATCATGTCTGCATGAGATGAGATGAGATGAGACGAAAAACTCACAAGCTCAAGCAATTTCATCAAGTTGCATATAGTAGCGGAGGGAAAAGGTCGTCTTTTAAGTTGATAGTTAGATAATTACAAACTTATTTAATCCTTTGCAGTTGGTTACCTCATATCTTGGGCTCTTGTGTATACTACATAACCCCATAATAAAGTGATACATACATAGGTAACATATATATGTGTATAATCTTGATTGAGTTAGTTGAACCATTCATGATTTTTGAATGAGTCCTCTTCTCGCAAAATGAGAAAACTTGTTAAATAGTTTGTTAATCATAAAAATTACTACTTTTAAGAGTTCATACTATGTTTGATACAATTTCGAAAGGTAAGATAAGATTGAAGAAATTGTCTTGATGTACAGAAGAAATGTTTGACTTTCACAGCATGGAACAGGATGGAGGATCTTTTCTTTCCGCTATTTGATGGAAAATTACATTAATTTGTGGATATGACCGTGAAGTGAGCATAAGGAAGAAAGGAAGTTGTAATAAGAAAGATCGATTACAAAAAAAAACGTCTTGCCTTGGTTCCTACTTCCAAGTTAATATGCATAATATAATATAATAATGATGAGAACCTTACATATTCCCGTTAAGATTCTGTCATTAGTTAACTTCACGTGATACGGGTGCATGGAAGAGGAAAGGAAAAGGTGTGTTTTGTTATGATGTATTTTCCACGTGTTTCCTCTAATGATTACAATATTGGTTTTACTCACTTATTGTTTTATTGAATTTCGTTACTTATGGCACCAAAGGTATCGATCGACACATTTTAACGGATGGAAAATTTAATAATTTTAATTTAAAACATTTGATTGATTTGTGTTTTTTTCCTGCATTTCATATGTATTCTTCTTTTGAATTTAAATAGAATTCTATTTAAATTGTGACTTAAGTCACATAAAATGGGAGAGATTATTATATCAAAGAGAGAAAAAGAAGAGAAGAGATGTTGTTGTAATATTTGGAGATGTGTCATGGAATAAATTGTAAACAGATGAATGGAGGACAAGAACTTTTGGATAACAACATAACGGACAACAAATCCATCTCCATCCACCACAGTCAACACTCAATAATTCAACGAACCAAAAATCTACTTATTTACTTATTTATCTCGCCGTAATTGCTTCATGTGTCATATATATGCATGCAATGAAATCTATGTGGATTGTAAAATAAATTCAGTTCATTTACTTGGAGAACATTAACGAGGATTGTAAACAAGTGGATATTGTAAATTGGTTGGATTCGTTTTCTAAGTAATCGTGTATTTCATATTAAGCATGTGTCATTAAGATTTGCCTTCAGTTTTTCCTCTCATCTCATCTGCTGCTGCTTGTTTGTGATGAAAAAATTGGGGATAAATATTATATTCCTCATAATTCTTCAAAGAGATGAGGATTATTTATTAGTCATCAAACTTAGTTTTTCATCATGTGACAATAATATTCTTCTTCTCTCTTTGTCACCAATGATATCCATCCGTAAATTGAGATGTCCAACAAACAGACATAAGCCACAAGTGTTGACTTGAGCCATTTATCCTGGCACAGCCAATCATATCATCCAAAGCTGGAGCCACACCACAAATATTACCAAAATATACAATGAGATTGATTGTTTGTGGCATGCATTGCAAGTTTTTTTTTTGGATAAAAGAGACACAAAGCATATAATTTATTCGGCTGCTGCGACAGTATCTCTCGCTCTTGGACTTTATCCCCCTAACTAACTAAACTTTGTGCTTATTATTAGTGTATAATTTATATGTATAATGGGTTGCTTGCATAGTAAACCGTTTAAGTAATCAGCCTAATCTGTTTGAGACCACCACTGTACCACTTCGCATCTTTAATTACTGTGTGGCTTGAAAAAAGTGATAATAATTCAACGACATGTGAGAGTATTAGGTTTAAGTAAGGTTGGGATGCATATGGATGATGCGTCACCGTCACACCCACATTCATGCCCAATCCTACAGCTTTTATTCCTCCCAGCATACATAACAGCAGCATGTTTAAGTAAAATGTTTGATGTTATATACCACACATGAGATAGCATAGCTCTGAATGGACGAAATAATATTAAGAAGGGATTTTCCATTCAGTTCATATCTTCTGCAATATGTATATCCAATCCAATCCAGACTGATTTGACTTAACTTGACTTGAGCTCAACAGGCAGGCAAGCTGCATCTGTTTCTGATTCAGAATCTCATCTCAACAAACATAACGGAAAAGTGGGTTAAAGTATGCTTGGTCTCATCTCTGCGTAGAATACTTTCGTGTTATGATTATTATTATGACTCAGTTTCATTTCGTAGAAGATTAATTTCAAATCAAATCATGTACTTTAGAACAAAGGCAAAGTTTAAACTAGTAAATTGCCATCAAAATAATAATATGTCAATAACCAATAATTCTATGTATTGTTTAATACATGGAATGTGACGATAAGGTGGAAACTCAAGTGCAATACTTCTCACTATTTCGTCATTTTCAAAAAATGTAGCATGATGATGACGATATTATTGACGATCATTGTGTTTCCCAAGTGCTGTATGGTGCCATAATCGACATCTCATACATACATACATACAACTTGATACTGCGAATACATTCAGTTCATTTTATTATATGGCTGGGAAGAAGTCGGCTTTTATGTGGAATTAAAACTATGACGATGTGAATGTGCTGACGAAAGCTTAGAAGAACAAAGGTCAATTGGATTCAACGCATTTTATTCAACTACGGGCAAAACAATCACAAAAACACGTTAATCATACCAATAAATCGTAATTGATTGAAATACAATTGTAAAAATAAACCCAGCATAACAGTTATTATTTCATTTTTTATATGAATTTTTAAACATTTAAGAATTGTCAATCATACGAAGAAGAAGATGAGCTAATTGAGTCACGAGGTCTTTACCTTCGGAGGGTTCTAAAGAAATCTGGAAAATTCTGGATTGCCGAATCCCATAAATAAATACATGGCAAATGAGTTGGGTTTTCCTCCAAGAATTAGTCTGGCTCATTACCTATTACACAACCAGTAGGTTATATAGTCTGCATGTATTGTATGTGGTGGAAAGAAAGTAATTGTACTGCAAGCATTATTATTATTATTATGGCCCAGTATGCGCACATACATATATAACCTCCAACTGCACACGTGAACTAAAAGAACAACTACAATTCTTCCCGTATCAAAGAACATTGGTGAGACGCGGTGAGTAGATTGATGCAAAATAATGCAGTGCAATGGCATGATGAGAATACAAAGCCAAACAATTGAACGGTTTCTGGCGTCATCATCTTTTAAACGATTCAAATTTACGTCGTACGTTCAAACGTCGTCAAGAATAAGGATTGTTTTTAGAAAGGAAGAAGGTTAGGTGAGACGCTTTAATGGGCACGTACATAGTAGCATCGCATAATATATAAGTGTGTTGATATGCGATGCTGGACATTTCAATTTTCGTGCATTTACTACGATTAAAGTATATTATTACATATTTTGCAATATTAATATCCTTCACGTCATTTCTAAAAAATGGAATATGCGTGGCCATTTCTGTACGCAATAAGAACCTTGGGATCAAATTACTAACAACATAACCTTAATATTCGATGTCATGGAATGCGGAATTTCGACAAAGGTTGTTCTGTTTTACTGTACCTATAATGTATAGTCTATATTTTAAGAATATTATGCCCACGTAAATACTTTGGCTCTATTTTACCTATATATACGATTGTTGCATGTGCAGATGTGCGTAAATTGAAGGAAAATGGGCTTTTGAGAAAGCACATGAGAAGTAAGTAACATGTTGTTCCTTTAGCGGTTATTTTTACAAAAACAATTTGGAATTAATTATTTCTGGATACAAGCATTTTATAATAAAATCAACTTTCAATAAGGAAACGTATATAAATTGTCATGTATTGAACTCTAGTCTAGTTTTAGAAAGTATTGTCGCATATGGAACATATTATGAACGATTGTAAAAGTAAAATGGGTTACGATGATGATAGTTATGCCGAACTATGCAAAAGGTAATAAAATAAATAATTTATGGGTCAAAGTCCAATTCGGGTTTTACTCCTTGTTGTTGTTCATACAACCCCAGTAGACAAAACATAAATAAGCCAATACATCAAAATTGATTTCGATTTCTATCTATTGTTAGTGTTTCAATTATAAAAAGAAATTTTTGGATACATTTCATAAATAAAATTATTAATAATTGAATGCCAAATGCGTGCTAAAATTCAAGGTAATAGCTGTTTTAACACTTATTGGCAAGTACGCAGATACAGACAACTGTTTCACAATATTTGGGAATATTCGCATAACAATTGCATTGTATTCCTCTCATTACAATGGGATAACCTTTACTACTACCTACAGAGTCCATTACTACCAAAATTGCACTAATTTTGTAAATTGTTGTTGCGATCAACAATTGTACGATATTCGCCGCTTGGCAGAAGGGGTGAAAAATTTCTCAAGAATTTAAAATTTAACATTGTACAACTGACGTGCACAGTACATGTAATAACAATTATGGTAAATTATCTCAATAAACGTTTCAATGATTTCTAGTTTTTACATGGCATTTTTGAAACGTCATAATATATAATAAATAAATATTAAAAGGTTCTGATTTGCTTCTGGGTTCATAAAATGAAGATGATTTCAGTCACACGTAAATATTCGATCATAAAACAGAAATAATCATTTTAACAAGAATTTTATGATGGTATGTTTGTAAATTTTTATGTTTGCAGAGTTATGATCATGCAATTTTGAAATTGAAATTGCGAGTTATGTTTTAATTACTTACAAATATTTCATTAGGAAATATGAATATCACTTTGAAAACCAATGATGAATTTAAATTGGAAATTCTCAACATCACCTTTTTGTCGACAATTTTGTAGTATTTGATTTATATGAAAAATTTGTGCTAACGCAGTTGACAGAAAACGAAGACCAGCTCTTGGAAATTTCCGGTTGCAATAGTATTTAAGAAGATTATACACAAAAGAAAATGAAAATTAAATGAAAATTAAATTTTAAAAGAAAATGGATGATGAGAATTCTACAATTACGAAGTACCTACAATTGATTACATAATATCTGCCAATAATCCATTTGATTATAATTTTATGAAATTCTAGATGGATCATTGATCACAGCTTTTGAGAATGTCTATATAAATTGAAAAAATAGCTGTCGTTGTCGATCATAATTACTTGAACTTGAAAAGAAATCGTATCCGGTAATGCCTAATCTCGTATTTTACGTTGACAATTTGGATGGGAAACTATTCATGTTGAATTTTTGCTTAATAGAGGACCCGTCTCATTTTTTTCTTACGCACAGCACACTAATTTCTTGATCATTTCAATTTCTCAGAATTGTAGATTAGATTTCCTCTTTCACTTTGTCCCTCAACGGTTGTAGTTTCAGAATTCGACTTAATAATGTCATTCATATGTACGTATCCTACAAAATTTTGATGGTTTGTTAGAAATCTTTATGAATCAAATGAATCGCCAAATGAATCTCCTCATTATCACTTTCTATCTACTTAGCATATTTTGTCTCAAAATGCATGAATTATTGTCATCGTCTCCTCACCATTAAATTATATAACGAGGTTATACAACTTACTATCACTGAACAAAACTCCTTATTTTATTCATAATGTCATTTTGTAGTTATATTCAATTACACGTTATATAATCGCGTGAAACTAAATTAACACACAAAAAAAATCATTCAAAAAAGCTCTGTTCTTCTATTGCCCAAAGTCACTTTTGTCATATTTTGCATGACTGATTTCCATTCAAATTTCGGCGAATTGACGTCCATTAATCTGTGGTCTTGTCTGGTTTGATGAAATCTGGATTTGCACGTCAATCCCTCATTCATTAATTTCAACCGGATTCCAGCCTCCTCCTCCTAACTTATTGCTTATTGACTATGTCCAAAACCATAGTCAATATTTTTGTGTGAACAGATGTGTTTGATGGCAGAAAACAAGTGAAGCAGTTTTGAGGTTCAATATAAAATAATAATATAATATGCGCCGACGTCAGTCAATCCCATATTTCACAAGGCAGGCATCATCATGGTTGGATGATATGAGCAAAGCAAAGCAATCCATCAGTTTTTAGAGGAATAATATGTATGTATAGAATATAGAATAAGAGCTGCTGCTTCAAGAAATCTGTCAGCAAAGTGGTCTGTTTCATTTATGCAAGTATATGCATTTATTCTGATTAACAAGAACTGCGAGAATTTCGGTGTGACGGCCTATTGTCTGTTTTATTACTCTCTCTTTCTCTCTCTCCTTGTGTCAGTATAACTACATGACACTAATAAAACCTCAAATTGGACCATTTTAATTGCATAGTGCTAATTTCGCTTTGTATATTTGTCTGGCTTTTTATTTCCCCATCAAAATTCCGATAAATTGCAAGTCATCACTATAGGAAATGTACAAATATCTGCACATACATGTATTGATAGAGGCCCACCCATCTAAAAAATATTGAGCATGAACCGTTTTTACATGACCTTGCTTGCAGTAGAGTGTCTACAGAAGTAAAATGATATGAGTTGTTGTCTTCTTGTGCAATAAGCTATGAAATGCAGCCTGTATGTGTGGTGGTGTGCCATTACAAGAGCGAATCGCTACCTACCCTAACTCAACGCTTATTAGCTGCAATGTAATGCAATGGTATAATAGAACTGTCTCTTTATGCCTCTTCCTTGTCAAATTCAAACAATAACTAAATAAACAAGTTTCTCTCAAGGTCTACTAATTATAGCCTCCAAAAATTTAATTATTTGTCATTAATGTAAATATTCTAACTGCAATCTGACCCAGCCCACAGATGGATGGATATTATTATTGACTGTTAAGAACAATTAAATTTTAAAACTTCATTAGAATAATCCAATCCAACTTCCAAGTGTAGGGTCAGGGTGGGGCATATAGATATATAGAATGAGGAGAGGATGCGAATAAACCTATTATTATTATCATTTTACAACTATTTTCGTAGACAGATAATAAAAGTTTGTGAAAATGAGATTAATAAATGCTTCATAAAACTCTGATTTAGAATAGTATGCATGGTAAAAATCAATGGGGGAAAGTGAGAAAGTTTTACGGTTCGATTGTTGCACACAATGTTATGGAGCAGGTGAGTTATTTACATTTAAATTTAAGTGTTAATTAATACAACAAACTTTTTAATTACAATTCATTTCAGTACAATTTCTATTCGGTTATTAAAATTTATGGAGGCCAATCAAAATAAACATATTCAAAAACTTTCTCCAAGCGAGTACAAGGGTGAATATTTCAAATATAAATTCGACGAATATACAAACTAATAATTAACCGGTGACGAAAGATTAAAATTTGATTTGATGTGTAAAGTATTACTAAAATAAAGCAAAATTTAAGAGTAGAATGTCAACTATTGACGCACACTTATCCAATTTCCTTTCCTCATTTCTGATTTTCGCTTCATTTTCTTCGTTTTCTTGCCTTCGTTGGATTCATGTGGCATAAATAAAGCCCAAACTCCTGGAATTTTTGCGTCTCTCTGAGCACAAGTTGTTGTTCATCCTAATATAATCTTATTCAGGGAACCAGCTCTGGATCATCATAATTTCATGGTTATATTCTGAATTGTAATTCAACTTTTAAAAGCTCAAGGTTCTCTCTTGCAAAGATCGACTCGCAGTCTGGGACAGAAACAGTGAGAATTTATTATGAAGATCTTATTTTTGCATGAGATTCCAAGAACTGGGATATTTTCTATGAAGCGTATATATTCGTAAAAATGCTATAATTTTATGCTTTTACGTAAGATCTTAGAAATCTTTATATGGTTTAAATCTGAAGTTTTTTTATATGTAGATAAATGCGTATGAATAAGCTTATATTACGTATTTTATATAAAAATAGATATATTAATTATTAAATTGGTCGATATATATATATAGATATTTTGTATTTTGTCCAATATTGTTGCATAATTGTTATGTGGAGATTGTTACTTAATCCAGAAGTGGGGGAGGCGGATATAGAGAAATAACTCACACACGAGCCACAATATAACGTCAATCAATTCAATTACCTTCCTCAGAGATGAGGTAGGCAGGTAGGTTGGTTCATTTTTGGTTGGAAATAACCACAATTTATACCCACGTTAGTGTTGAAATAGGCAAATTATTGTCAATTAATACACGCTTCGTTGTATATTCCCTGTTTTGTGGAAATTGTGGAGAACAGAACAGGACATGAGGATGAACCAGAAAACGCGATAAATCCATCCATAAAAGTAGTTCAGGGTTGTTTCATATCGTGAAATGAAACACGCGTCCATCCACCGACGCAACACAACGGCAGAAATAAGGCACTGTTCTTGTATTTATCCTCAATAACGTGAATTGAGCTGCAGTTTATTTTTGTTTAATAATCATAAAATACTCATAGCCATTCCATTAACGTAGGCACTATGTAGGTAAGGTTTTATACGAGCATTTATAAATGTTAAAGTAATTACATCAGTGTCTGGCTGGTTGGTTGTGGTTGTTGGGGTTTCTCCATTGCGTAGACATAGGTCCAAAGGTATGTTGGTAGGTGCGGGTGGGTGGTAATTTAAATACACTTTATTGAATTATTAAAGCTATTCTTATCCTTCCGTATCATAAATACATTCTAAATTTGGCCGGGTTTTGTTGTGCAATTAACTAATTATATAAATGTATGAACGAACGACATGGCCAAATTTGTCTTTTATTCCATAACAGACGTATTTCTGATGTTGTTCGAAACACTTATACTGATATTATGCAGAATGAATAGTTATAGTTATACTTCTTACAGTTTGTCTTCATCACAAAATTGAGACATAATCAATCCGAACCGAACTAACCAATTAGCACTAAGCTGTCCATTAATACTCAATTATGTTTCTAGTCTACATTGAATGGAGAGAAATATTAACATCATCATAAGGTTATTAGAATTGGAAACTTAGCAAGTTCCTTAATTAGAGCCATTTCACACGTAACACAATTTACTGAGGTGTGTGCGTCTCGTCAATCTTGTCCACGATTGAAATGAAGATAAAATGAAAGAGTAGTATGATTTGAAAATCTTTTGTTCGTTGTGTAACGAACATTATAATTTACAAAATGTATAGCGTTTAATCTTCTCTTCTGTTCATGTGTCTGTAACAACAAAGAGAGATGGAAATTCTATAGGGCGTGAAAATATGTACAGATTTTAGTTGTCTATAGAGCACGAGTACAAAACAAAAGCCTTCAAATGATTAAATTGTGCAAATGTTTGAATCTCATATAGTTAAATTAAATTAAAGTTAAATATTTAGATTTCTTAATGTGGGTGTTTTTCCAGAGCTGAAATGTAATCAGCTTAACTAGGGTAGTAAGCGTGGGAGAATTCTGTGCAGAAATGCCGTATTTTGCACAAAATAATTAATCACGATGAGAAATCACAAAAGGCATTTTACCTAATGATGGCTTACACGTGTTTACATGAGACAAATTTCTTTGAACAGCTTGTTAATGAAGGTATTATTTATGAAAGAATATGACTGACTAATTGTTGAGAGTAAATTACTTCAATTTGTTGCAGTCAATTTGAAGTTAATAAATCTGTAAGAGGAAATTGGCAGTATGGCAAAGAACTTAGCTTGTGCACACATACAGCAGAACTTTCACCATCACAGCAATCAAATGACAAAATTTATCCGTCAATATCACGGAACGTAGGTATATTAAATCAGATTATTATCTAATAAGATGGTCACAAACCTTCTGTCTCCAATTTCAATACAGCAGTTTGTTTGTATGCAAAATATTGGAATTATCAACCAGCAATAATCTGTATATGTTGTTTATTTGTTATTGATTCTAACCCTGAGTCGGTCACATAACATGAGCAGAGGGCCAAACTGAAGCCTGGATTATGTTTATAAGGACTAAATAAAAGCAAAGTCCAAACTCCACTTGATTTTGATGACATGTTATGTAAATCCGTGAGTTGAGTGGGGATTTCCTGGGAATATGCAATCCGTAACTCACTTTCCCAATCACATTACGTTTCAAAAAGTGTGCTTTTACCTACCCAAGATTCAAATGTGTGGGTTTGTTGAACAGGAGATTTATTTCTTAATTACATGCAAATCAGAATTTCCAGCTAAATCAAATCGCATTAACTCTTCGTCGCTAGTTTTTGTGTGAACAGAAACATATTTGTTATATGACAAAGCAAATCTAAAAACAACATTCCATCGAATTTTGTTTTTTAGATCATACACAAAATGTTGATGGAATGAGATCATTATTTCAAACAAATACTTTATAAGAATACTTCCTATTCAGTTTAATGCGCCTCAATCTCAATTGCAATGGTAATATGTAAAATTGTAAATAAATGCTCTAAACTGATTATGTGCATTTCATCATGAGAATTTTTCAATCTAGATAAAACACACATTCTTCTGTTGTACAAATAAGACAAAAATATGTCACATTTATCATTTAAGTAATTCCTGATTATTGTTGCTCATTGATTCATTTGCAAGATATTTACATTGATACACTGATTAAAAAACTAACTGTACCAGATGCGACACATCTTTCTATACACAAGTCATGCCTATAATATGTGTTATTTATGCATCCTCTGATTCAATTCAAAGAAAACACGACCCGGATCATGAGAATTCTTATTACAATGTATGTAAACATATCCACCCACGACCATGACATCAGATTAACTCTTGTTCCCTTTCAGTTCAAGTTACATACACATCGCTCTCTCTCTTCGGTCGGATGGATTAATAATATGACAGCATACGATACGATACGATCCGATTAAATTCAAGAGTAATAAGAAGGAAAGATTGGTGGAATCACATCTTCTATAAACTATACAAACATGCAAATCATTTCCATATGTCATGCCATTTATTATTATTATTCATCATCGCAGGCAAATATATTGCAGGCTTATGCCGAATGTGTTCGCGGAAATGTAAATGCAATACTTGTAAAACCTAATAGGAGCCTGATTTCTATTTCTCTCTGGTAATAAGTACCGGATGCCGGGTGAGTCACATCCGAGAGCTCAGTTCCATTCCACCGAATCAACAACATATCATAAACTACAAAACATAAACAAATGCGCCTCCGCAATAGCAATGCAAAAATATTGAGTGTGTAAGTTACACGTTTACTGACTATGCAACACTCACGGATATGAATGAAATGGACCAGAAGTAATGATGTACATATTGCTATTGTTATTGTCAGAGGTTTGGGTGACTCATTTTTGCAAATGTGGTGTGGAATGCATGTGTGTGGGATGAGATGAAAATGATGGACGTGATTTGGACATTTATGTTTTTTTTTTAAACATCTGCAATTCTAGAAATTCATTTTCCAAATAAATATATAAGTTTTCATTAATGTGCTAAATTCCATAACAATTAGCTGCTACAGAAATTCAAGGAACCCACTTTTCACCTGAATTTCCTCTTTACATCAACAAGTTGTTGTTGGAAGTAGTAACATTAAATACTAAAAAGTCTTCTCTTCGGGTATTATGATGATGATGATGATGATGATGTTATTTCAGGGTAAAAGATGAAAATAAATAAATACGAACGCATTATGAGTGATGTTGAATGAACAAAATAAACATTTTATGAGACTAGTGTAGTTCTGTGGTGCTGGCTAACACTGTTGCAGGCACCTGGGTACGTAATCATATAATAACTTGTATTGTGTAGTGTTATTATTACGAACGGAAGAAGGTGTTGTTACACATAGGTTTTAAAAATCTTAATTATGCTCATGTCGAGGCTTTCACAATGGGCTGCACGCCTGTTGAATTCGCATATATACACACTCTACTCATTCTGGCTAATATAATATACATACATACATTTGCTACATTGTCATACTTTTGGTATGCTTAATTCCAACCAGTGCAAACAAAATAGAGGATATTTGTTCCTTTTGTGATGCATTGTGATGATGGGATGTTGTGAGGTAGTTGGAGTCACATGATGATGATTGGTGATGCCAATGTATGTACTAAATCATGTGGATTCACACAAGTAATACGCCGTGCTGCATATTGTATGTGTCATCTTTATGTGGTATGGCATGCATGTGATGATAGGAATTCATGTGATGTTACATCATCATCTTTCAGTTGTTGTGTGTGGATCATGTCATCTGTGTCTGTTGCTCTCTCCTTCCAATTGGAATTCCTTGCACAAAACGGAAGGATATCCATTACGTACTACATTATGCGCAGTATTTTGCTCTGATTCCACTAATTGTTAATTAATTCTTATTCAAATAGCTCAAACTTTCCAGGAAGGTGTAGGCAGGCAACTATTTTGAAATTATTTGTATTTGTTGTAAAAGGAAAGCTTATGGATTCCAATTAAATATGAAATGAATTGCAAAAAGATATAAGTATGGTGGATCGTCTAACAAGAGTTAGTATAGATTTTTGCACAATGCAAGACTTAATTATACAGATAATTACAGAAACATTTACAGATTGATTGTACGTATGTAGATGTGAAAAACTGATTGCATATTTTCTATAGTATTCCAAGCGAGAGTAGATTTGAAATCATAATTTTCTACAAAAATGGTAATGGTTCTTCAATACCTGTTACAAATGCGTATGCTCTTTCTTAGTAAATCTTTTCTTTCCCTATTAAGCATGCCATGATTAGTTGAGATGAATTTTCTGAATGAAAAATGAGCAGTCTGTATCCATTAGACACAAACTAATTAAGACATGATAATCATCATTTCCTAAAAAATCACAAACTATTATTCATTTATCAGTTTCGAACGTCATTAGCTCATAAGCTCACTACAACTCAACCTCTTGTCTATTACATTTTAAGATTTAATTACTCATTACGACCAACGAAGGATTAACCCATCATGACAAATTGTACGGAATTTCAATCCATTTCGTGAATGAATGGCTTTTTCTCTTGACAAGCAAGTGTGCATTTACTTAACTGACATGATTTCTCTTCCTTATTAATGCCACCAACCACCACTAATGGAAAATAGATTAGCTGGAAATATGAGTTCCTGTTCCATATACACCAAATGAAGCTACCAATAACCAACCGCAATAAATGACCGGAATTTGTTTTGGTTCTTATTATTATATTTACCAAGAAAAGGAAATTCACAGAATCCTGGATACAAAATCTGCCAAAATCTTCATTAAAGTTCATTAGCAAAGAATCCAGCAGAAATTAAATATTTTATTACGCAGTGTAAGTAATTTCATATTTTATGCATTTGTAAAAGTTATCCAAAAGCCTTGAATTGAGCGTTTTAATTTATTTTATGTAAAATTGAACCAATAATGGGATCGAGGAATGTACGTCATTATATTAGCACGTTGAATATTTCTATATTCAAATGCAGAACCTATATGTAATGTAACGTAATAAAACCCTATCTCAGCAAATACATAAGCCATATTTGCACATTTTTTTGCAGAGAGAAACCCATTATAAATTAAGATTGGCATTTCACAACGATTAACCGATATTGTAATTTATATTGTGCTCACACATGTACACACAGAAAAGCTCCCTACTGACACAATGCAATGCTACCCATTATAACACACCTTAACCGAAACCTTGCTACGTATGTATGTATTATATTAACTGTTGCGTTTTTAATGGTGGCACTCACTGATTATTATTACTCGTTCTGATTATCCATTCATTCTCTCATTTTATTTGCCATGTGATTATTATACGTATTGTGCGCACTGGATGGATGAGGCTTTGTTAAACTATTTAAACCAAAACTGAGGTATATTATAATTGCGAATTATTATAATACGAGGTAACACAGCAGCTTGTTTTATTACGTGTACAATGGAATTCCATGAAACACCTTGCGTTCGCGTATAGGATTATCATCATGGATATGTGACTTTCGCCCTTCAAGTTCATGCAGTTCATTCCGCAATTCAAGCGATTTCTCTTCTTTTCTATGAAATGTACCAATTTTCTCTGTTGGTACATATTTTGCATTACGCTCATCCTTGTGTCTATTAATTTCTCTCTAATTTTCAAGATTCTAAAAAGTGTAGTGTTTAAAATCTTTTTCTTTTTTTTCAAATTCAGTACATATGTAATTTCCCAACCAAGATAGTAACTACCTAGACAAGGGCATTACACCATTGATTGATAAATTCGTTGGAAAATTTTAACATAATAACGTGGCGAAATTGAGTATTCGACTTCCCAGAAGCTCATAAATATGCAGATATTCAAATGTTACTGTTGCATTCTACGTTCAACGTTATGTATTAACTGCTTCAGGTGGGTCCCATTAAGTGCATCCTCCTCCTCCCTCCCTCCCGTAAATGTGAGTGACTGACTGACTGGATTTATTTATTTCTCTTTTTTCTGTTGGGTATAATTTTTATGCATTATCTATCTATCTATCGAACGAAACCATCTTGCCTGCAATTCCAATTCCAAGCTAAAGCAAATCGTTCATCACATCATCGTATCTGATTTGACTGTGATAAAATTCTGTATACTTTTTTGGAAACGATTATGCATTACAGCATCAAGCAAAATAAAGTTCGCAAAATACTTAGAATAAATATGTCTCAATTTAAAATTCACAACAATGTTTTTCTTTGCAGCTGACATATGCACACATGCACTAGATTTTGGTATGTGGTCACTTCACTACAACTATGTAGCTGGGATCCTGGTGCGCGATATGACAAGCTTATACGTTTTGTGACATTCTTATGGCTTTTGATGTGACAAATAAAAGACTGACAGGACAGAAGAACCACATCACACATACCACCACGCAGTCATGTTATGATCAACTTGACTTAAAGGGCAAATCCACAGTCATCATCATCATCGTCGTCTTGTTACTTGATGGGATTAAAGCTAACTGACACCTTCGTGGAATTGGAGGTTGTCGAAAGTAAAGACAAGTGATGATGAAGAAGAAGAAGAATGTTTTAATTGATGGTTAGTTGGGCAGGACTACGACTAGGAGGTTTGTTTGATGGTAGAGCAGATTGAACAACAACGGCTAAAGCGACGTTCATTTTATTTTTGATTTGTTTTGATGTGGTTTGATTTGATTTCGTTTTTCTCTCCTTCCAAGAAAGAAAACTCAGTTTATAGTTTGTTTAGTGCGGACTTGTGTGGACTCTGAGCCGAAGAGTTTCTCTGAAGACGGAGAAGAAGGAAGGATTTTGATATGCATGCATTCAACTTCACTTCACATGTTGAATATTTACATATACGGCTTTTTATCACATAATATTTGTTATGTTATTAGTATGGTGGCATAAAGGAATTCGTCCTAAATTCCAACTGACTGACCAGACCACTGAATTCCATTCAATAAAATAACTCGTTATTGTCATTAAATAAATAAGTCATTACATACTTATTATTCAAATATTATTAAGCCAATTATACGCAATAGTAATACTGATAATTACTTGGACCTTAATCCTGACACTCATGATGATGATGATGATCATCATAAATATGATGGTCAATGAGAAACAATTCATACATACACCACATTATTTATTTATTGCTTTAAGCTTATACATACATGCACTTGAAATTGTACACAACTAAACTAACTAGTGGTTCATTTCACTTCCGTTCAATATAATATTCATAAAATAATTTTTTACTCAAATTCGTCTCATCCGGTATCCTATCCTATCTAGTTGAATGGGTTTGAATTTCATTTAAAAAATTCTTCTCCTTGAATGAATGGAAGAAGAAGAAGAAAAAAAGTACAGAAAGAAAAGTTTAAGAAGATCAAGAACAAGAATCTGATCCCATGGTGGCAGTGGTGGTGGTGTGGTGTGTGGATTGTGGATCCTACAAAAAAAACTGGCAAAGAGTCGAAGTTTTCAATTTAGAGCACAATTCACTCTTTTACTTGCACTGCACTCACTCATTTCCTCTCTTCTTCATTCATTCCATTCAAGGATTCATTTTAGTCTGTGTGTGTATAATGTGTGGTTTAGTTAGTTACAACAAACGACCAGCCAGCCACCAGACTCGTCTTTCTAGTTCATCGTAAGTTTTGAGGGGATGTGGTTTGGTTTGGTTGTGTTTTCATTCATAAAATAAAATGTTGTGTTGTTGTATGTATAAAACAAGGCAAACTGCGAAATATCGCAATTTAAGCTACGCATATTATTGGAAATAGATAATTGAGATGGCTACAATAATAATCATAAGACAAGACAACCGCAAAATGTAACTTTAATGTATAAGTACACAGTTTTCCCCGTCTTACCAAAATTCCCTATAATGTGTTTATGATTATGATTATATCCGCCATAATTTGGTAAATAAGCAATTAAAATTTTCCATGGATGAATGAATGACTGGACGAGTGAATGTATGATATGATCCTCGCAATAATTTTGACGTCATGAAATGTTGGTTGGTCAAACTCATAATCACAACAGTTCAGCAGCCAGCAATGGAATATTATTGTTTGGTTATTTTTTACGCTTTAAAATTGTATGTATGTAATATAATATATATCAGCGCAGTAAAGTAAGTAAGCAATTTAAGAGAGAATAGTATGTAAATATATTGTGCCGAACAATAATGAGGATGTGCAAAACCAATCAATACCAAGAATCACATACATTCATTTAAGCTCTAGCCTAGATACTTACCATAACAGGATATATAATATGCAACCAAATAAAACAATATTGGAACCAGAATAAGAAGAATGAGCAAAAACCAGACTAAACATTGGAAATCAAGCATACATCCTTGTTTCAATCTGCAATTTTTTACTCCAATTTTTAATTCCAGTTCACTCATTCACATTCCTCCTGGCTTGGCTGAAGCTTCTAAAGGTCACTTTTTGCATGCAAAAAAATAATTCAAAGGAATGAACAAATTAAACGCATACACACACACATGCTTTCATTCAAACTGGTTGTATTTAGAAACTAATGATTTTTTTCGTGGAGTTCGGGTGTTCATGTTGCGTTACATTTTGCATTGCGTTGCGGATTAAATGAGGAAAAAAAATTTAAAATGACGGGACAGTGGGATTCCCTCATTTTTCAAGAAGATATGAAGAATTTATAAAAAGAAAGACCTTCTTCCTTATCTAACGCACTTTTTAGTTAACAGTTTCGGTTGCTCATGCAGAAAATTGATTATCATGCTTGTGTCTGTCTGCATTTGTTTTACCTTCGTTGTTGGGGCTCTACTAAACTTGGGATTTTATTGTAATTAAAAATGGGACGATAAATATAGTTGAACTCTAGTAACATCGTGTATGACATCAAGATTGTTTGCAAATAAATTAGTGAGAAACTTGATCGCACTGGTTTAAACAATTTTGCAGGAAGCATGGATTTTCCAATGGGTTTTTCTAAATCGCAATTATATATAACAAGAGAAATTACGAAAAAATATTTTTATTGATGTGTTTATACTTGGACAAAATTTCAAAATATACAATAAAACTTACCAGACCAGACCAGACCACCTAACAACTTGAACACTATCAAAACTTAAAAAACCAAACTAAATCAAACATTTAAGGCTCAATTGGGTGAGGTGGTGGCATACTTGAGTATTCTCCGGGTAATGAATATTTTCCTACTTCGATCAGTCAGTCACACTAGTCGAATAACATGTTATGGCATAGGGGGGCTGTTCTAGCTTATATTGTGGGGGACAGGGGATGAATTTCGAAACCAGCAAAGCAACCACCTGTTC